>JANSTT010007891.1:0-26796 GCA_026745375.1 Platyura marginata | reverse complement strand
TATAAAAACGATGCGTAACAAATACAAGATTCAGCTTATACCTATACATGTGTACATATGTATGTAGTTGATCTACTTGCTGGTTGGTGAACTTCGTCTAATGTCCGAATAGTCATATGTTTATGTAATTTTCGTCATATTTTCAGTTTTTTTTTTTAATCTTCTCTTCTGCTCTACCAACACCGATAGAGGATGACCATCATAACACCCTATTGTCGTTTATTGAGTATTTGAAACAACTTTTATCAATGATCTTATACCGTCCATCCATATTAGTAGAACTATAGGTTATTGTCATTCATTCTTATTAATTCTCTTCTATGAGTTTCTGAAGTTTGAGAATATAGGAGACCTATCAAGATAAGATAGGAGATAGGAGGATTTATCAAGATAAGTAACCATTTTTAACAAAATATTACCGTACTTAATGGAATGTGCATGCTGAACTATGAATGTAATGACTAATCGGCAAAATAAACAAAAGAAAAATAAATTACCGGTGTTGGTGGGCATATAAAAAACGTGCGGTAGATCTGGCACGATCACAAGTGTGGTATTTTCAAGGAAATTAACCGTTTTTTTTTTGTATCCTACTACAAAAATGATAAATCCATATACAATATATGCACATATTTTATGTACATACATAATGTAGATATGTACATAAATGTTGAATTTGAATAAATATTTTGTTTCATCGGAATAACAATATTTTTCCAAGGGCCCCCACGATGATCACATAGTTCAATATATACATAAAAAAAAAATTAATTAATATTATATTAAATGTATAAAAAAAAAACTGTTTGTGTCCATCTTATGAAATATAAATATCAAACAATGCCATAGATAAAAATCAAATAAGTAATTAAAATAAAAGATATTGAAAAGTAAAAATGTTATATTGTAACCCAATATCATCATAGGCCTTCGATGCTTTATTTACTGTCATTTGATTGAAGGAGTTTATGTTTATAGCTAACTATTGATTATAATATGGCAAATTTTGGCAATTTATAAAGATTTGGTTTGATTATAAAACATTTTTTCCGGTGTAATATGTTAAAGCATTCAAAATGTAAACTACTCAATTAATTTAATAAATTTTTTTGGCATTTTCTTAATTTGTTCAAAATAAGCTCATGTTACTGATGATGATTGTGATTTTAATGCAAATACTTACTCATAATTAATCAATAAAATATAATAGACGAAGATAGAATTACTATACTTCATTCATTAGAAGGTCCTTCAACATAAATTAACTGATTTTTTTTTACTTAAATTAAATCTTAATGAAATTACAGTAGAACCCGGTTAAAGGTTTGTCCACATTTTAGTAGATAAAAAAATTCGGCAAAAAATTTAAATTGTAAAAATTTGTTTTGTTATATGTATAAGTGTAAATCAATAGACACAAATATTTTGTAATGTTCGACTTTACTGTATTTCTAGCAACCAGCATAATGGTTTTAAGTAGCTTCATATATTCACTAAAGACTGAAGTCTGTCCGTCAAACGTATACGTATTTTATAGAGAGACTGACTTAAAACGATGAATTATTGTTCGTTAAAATGATTTTTTTCATAAAAGTATCTGCACATAGTTAAAAATTACAATTTTGAGCCAACTAACTAATAGAATGCAAGTTTTGTCTTAGCAATTCTATGAATAGTAACACAAATAGAAACTAGAAACGTCTACGGTCTTTTTTAAATATGCAATAAATAAAGTCATCTGATAGATATTTGTATGTATATAGGGCCTCACAAAATCAAGGTTTGTTTGGAATATATTTGACATATATTTCATCATTACGCTTCCTAGTAAAGAAAGAGCTGAGTTCATCTAGCCAATAGACCTACTAAAGAATTAAGCATTTGGGTACGGATACGTTCACATTGAACGCCGATAGCGCTTGTACTTATTGCTATGCTTATTATGCCGGCTGAAGTAATTTGAGTGTGCATAGTAAAAGCTTATATCAGCCTACAAGTAGTAGTAATAGGCCTTTAGTAAAATAAGTCGCCGGCTTCAGCGAGCAGAGAGATATAAAAAACATTTATGTAAGTTGGTAGGCGCTGGCAACCAGCAACAGCAACAAGTACAAGCGTTTATTGTGCGAAACACAATAAGAATACATGATGATATTCCTGCTGCTGGTTGTCGGCAATAAGCACAAGCGCTATCGGCGTTCAAAGTGGACGTACTCTATGAACTAAAAATGGACTTAAAATATAATAATATGCGGTGGTATTTATTTACTCACAATATACAAACACGCACACACAGACAATTATATTAACGTAGGTTTTATTTAATCTTTTTAATTACATACAATAAGTGGATATATGTGATAATTTACTGTATTAAATTATTGAAAAATTACAACTGGGACTAATCTTCAACGTTCACTTTTTTCTACAGATTGTCGCACTCGCGTAAACCCATTACATTACTTAATGGTTAATGATTTGCAATCTTTATTTTATATATAATGTACATGCTATACTAACTAAACTATATAATGTATGTATGTATATAATATACGTTTATTTAATTATATAATTACACGTATTATTTATATTATGATCTATTAAATAAAAAAATCGCAATGCAAATAAATGTTTTATGTGTGGTTTTTAGTGTTGATCATGTTTTTTTTTTACATTTATGCATTGATATTTTGTTCATTGAATACCTGCCAATAAATAAATAGATTATGTATTGAGAAAAATTAACTTTTCTTGGGCACATGATTCACGCAGTCTTTTGAGACGTTTGAAAAACTGGGTTTTATGTTCTCTTTGAGAGATCAAGTTTTCTCGTCACCATTCATCAATTGTTGTTGTTAAGCCACACCATTAATAAACATTTTTCATCCTATGACAAGAACAAAAAAAAAGTAGGTCTTTTGAAAAATGAATAAAATGATAAGGTAAATTACTGTCCTGAGCCAAGTTCTATGGATGCAATATTGCTAATACTAAAAGATCATAGATACTAACAAGCGCGTCCACATCAGTCTTAATTATGGAGTAGGGAAGGAGCGATTTAATTGATGTAGTTTTGAAGGAATGGAAATTTTTCTCTAAACTCATTGTAGCCATTTCTGTGTACATATTTTAGTCATATTTTAGTCATTACATACTTTATGTTTTCCGGTAGCCCTAATCACTAGGTATAGTTACATACTACTTTATATTACTTAAAATTATTCAGTTTCTTTTTACGTATAAGAAAAGTCTATGGATGTAAAGTAAGTTGTGTTACAAATAAAATGCAATTTTCTAGTTATTTTTGCTGTTCAGAAAACAAAAAAGGCAGAAACATAAAACAGTTTGCGTTAAGTAAGTCTCCCGATGTGTTTGATATACATAATTAATAAAATAAAAATGGGCATATTATAACCAAAGAGAAATTTCTATTATGTCATATATACGATGAAATGGCAAATAATGTACAATATATTCACCTGATTGTGATAAATCAGTGGTGTTTTTTTAAGTCAATTAGTTACAATTAGACTCATTTATTGAGAAAAAAAAACTAACAACAAATTAACTGTTTGGCTCGAGCATTTTTTAATTCTACAAAAAAATTCACCGGATATAGACTTTTTTTGCGCATTAAATAGCAAGAAATTTATCTTATTTGTAGTGTATTAGAATTTTGGTCATCACTTACAGATACTATTGGATTTCAGAATATCATTTTTGATATGATAAAATGGAAATGCGTTGTATTAGCAAAAGCGTTAAGTTAGTCCGAATTTAATAAGTGATGGTTTATTTTAAAGGTGAAATTTTGAATAGATAATGTCGACGTTAGCTTAAAAATATTGTTATTAATGAAAATATTTATTAGAAATTTTTTTTATTAAAACTAAAGAAGGAAGAGTAATAATTTTTTTCGTCAAATTTAAGGACAATTTTTCATTGATGGACCTTCTAAGTTGAATTAAGAGACTTAAATCCAATGAAATACTTATCAAAGGCTAATGTACTTGATATTTGCAGTTGCAGCAGAGTGTCTAATAAACAATTGTCTACTCTGTTTAACAATACAAAGCAACTCAAGAATCTTTTCGGTATTTTTTTAACACTTTTAATTGTTTTTGAGTTTCTTTTGAAATTCGGACCAAAAATCCGAACAGATTTATTGTTTACGCTTCGCTACTGATTAGACAGAAAAGATTGATATTTAAAATTCTTAAATCAGTTGCAACAGAAGAAAGAATTACAGTATTTCAGTGAATCTTATTGTTAGCAGCCACATAATTATGTTAAAAAAAATTGTAAATAAATCGGTACCCAAAGGGTTAAAATTAGTCCTTTTTTTTAAATCTGCTTTTTACAAATACCATAATTCAAAAAAAAACTAACTACAATAATAATTTCTTCGTAAGTGACGTATTTTGAATATGCTTTCAATGTCTCTTTGAATGACATGGAGTTGCACAAAAATACAAATATAGCAAACTAAATATGTAGAATTTTTATTTCTAACTATTATAGTAATTAATAACTTACACTTTCTACCAAAAATAAAAACAACAAATTTTTCTAAAATAACCAAAGTATCATTAAACTTGTGTGAATGTGGTATTTAATTTATAATCGACTGATTTTACCTTCTTTTTAAAGAAATGCTATGTTGTACCATAAATTTAATAAAAATAACATTCTTAAAGCAGCATTATTTAACTTTCTTTAACATATCCATATGGTATATTTATGTACATACATATATAGCAGTGAATTGCAATGTTTTGTAAAAAAAAATTTATTAAACAATTTTTTGGTTATTTTCAATTCATTTTCTAATAATTTTTTTTTTATTACAACCTAAGCAGAAGCACGCACCGCATTCGACTATACATAAAAATTAAACATTAATTTATAGGGAAGGTAAAAACCAATTTTTTTCACTAAGTAGATTTATTGATTTTAACTATTGAATTAGCACTTATATTATTACACCATGTGTGTTGGTACTATACGTACAGGTAAGATATATAATTGAAAGTGATACGTTAATTATTATTTTCGATACAAAAGTTTAATGCACGCAAAGTTGATGTTTAAGTACATTTATTATCGCATATATAAGAGGTAAATCATCAATTTTATAGTAATGGCTTGTGTCATTTAAGACTTGTGATTAATTTTTAAAGATAAATCTTTGTATTTCTATAAAAAAACATATTTTGTGTCTGCTAATATAGGTATGGTAATTTAAAAAAAAAAAAAAAGAAAAAAAATAGTGAATTGTATGTGAGTTTGTGAATTGTCGTTCAAAGTTCGGATGTTCAATTCCGGTCTGGGCATAGTTTTCTATAAGCAAACATTTGTGTCGTCAGAAGTATCGTTTTATCGAAAACTTTGAGGTTATGTAAGTGAAAAATTTTACTTTGGGATTGAGATTGTAATTATTAAAAAATAATTTTAGAGAGACAAGAACAATGACATGACAATGAAATAATAGGGCAGAGAACCATGCGAAATAATATTTTAAAATGACACTATTTTTTGCTATTGAAAATATAATTTTCAAAGTTTTTTATTTTTTTAAACAAAATTTTTCGAAAAAGTTAATTTTACTTACTTTTTAAATATTAAACATGAAGCGTCCAAATTTTTTTAAGACAACATTTATTTTTGAAAGGCAAAATATTAATATATTTGTGGTTTGCTATTATCAATTTTTTTTTATTTAAAGTAATAACACTTGATCGTGCATTTAATTAATTTATTAGGAAGAAAATTACAGGTAAGAGAATATAATTGAGGTAATATGACCTTTTTAGTTTTTAGTAATCAATACGAAGATGATTATACTTTTTGCCGTTAAAAAAATGAAAACGAGTAATAATTGAGTTTATCAACGTACTTACTTTAACTTTTAATATTAAAATGTAAAAAAATCTAACTAGTCAGGGACATGTACCTATCTACCTTGATTTGATATTTATAAAGTTTAATAAAAAAAATACTTACCGTGTTCTTAAGTTGCCATTACGTTGCGTTGTAAGATTTTTCACCGAACTACTTTTAATGCCGGTTCCATTGTTAAGTTGCGATAGTTGACTGGCACTTGTCCTTGGCAATCGTGGCGAAGGATTTCCAGTACCTGGACGAACTGGCGGTGTAGCCGTCACAAGAATAATAAAACTGCACCAAAACACAAAACAACCTACGGCCTCTAAGGCCCTCATTATGGGTAGTGTCGTTCGATTAATTATAAAATTAATTTTGTTTTTGTATCTCACTTTTTTAATTAAATTTATAATGGAATCCACTATCAACTAAATATTAGTTTGCGTTATTGGTGTCACACAATCTATTATATATATTAAAAAAAAACAAATTATCCACAAAATTTTGGTAATTTGTTTGTTGTTATTCCAATTAATTCAAATTAGTTTTTCGTAATTTCATCTTGTTCTCTATTCTTAAATGTGATTATAGTTTACTGAAATAGATTAAGAGATGCACAAAATATACAATTTCTGTTTCTGATTCTGCAAAGTTTAAAAAATCTATATAAATCAAAATATTCTAAAAATCTCAAAAATCAAATGCTGTTTATAACCATGGCTATATTTTTTTAAACAAATACCGATATTCATATTCATCAAATATGTACATGTGGCTATGGATTATGGAAGTTCCTCCCTCTACTTCCTATAATGTTTTGTAGTGTTACCTTGAATTGGCATAAGAGCTACGTTCCTGTTCCTGGCTATATATTAAATATGTCTATCTATAAACCTGAATCAATGAAATCAATAAATTAAAAATCAGAAAAACAATAAAAAATTGCAACAACATTTTTTAAACTGATACAGTTGGGTATAGCTGCAAAAAACCACTGTTTTTTTCTTTTTAATGACATCCCAATGGCAGAAAATGACTAATAAAAGAGCAAAACAATACAGGGCAATACGAAATTAGAAATACATATTTAAAGAAGTTTCAGGCGCAATTTCAGGTTAGAATGATGAGAAGGGATAGTAGAAAAGAAATTAAGTGGATAAGTAAGAATGTGATGCTACAATTTTATTTAAGCGTAATGTTCTATAACGAATAATTAATGTTCTAGTACTCTAACTCACCAATTTTTGAGTAAATTATTTGCTTTAATTTTTTCATATACGAATTCATCTTTTTGTCTGTATTTTTTGTTTTATTTATTAGCATAGATCGCTTATGACATAGTTCATACGTAACATAATGAATATTAATTGTGAGAAATTCATAGGGTAATGTATTAAAATTTCTCATTTTATCACTTACATCAATACAAAAGGTTAAATTTCATATAAAATGCCTTTTTTGAAATTTTATAGAATAAACAGTTTTGTATATTCATACAGAGATATATTATCTTAAATCGAAAAAAACACACAGGTTAGAAAATAGTGGCCCATTATAATAAGCAGTAGGAAGTACTTCACACGGTTGTTGCTGTGTATGGTTTTGTCTAGCAGTTTTGATTTATAGATGTGCGGGTAACTGAAATAAATCAACATAACTTTTTTCTTTGCTGTTTTTTTATTTGAAAATATGGTCAAAATATAGTTAGTAGTGATTTTTGGTGATTTGCAGGCTTACCATATATAGCCCATGCATAAGTTTTTTTTACCGCACTGCCAAAATATCAGTTAAATTGAGATGATTTAATTTCTTAACTATCCCTTTTTAGGTTAACTTTCTCCTTCTGGAGTACCTAATTACTTAGTTATAGTTTTTATATTTAGAATTTTTTTATTATAATCAATTTGCATAGTCACTACATTTTATTGTGCCGAGACAACCTAATCATCTACCAAATGTGAATTATAGATCAAAGTCAGAGCCTTCTATTTCATTAAAAAATTTTAATTCCATTTAATTTAAAGATGGAACGAAAATCGTAAATATTTTATATCCGAAATTTTATCGATAGCAAAATTGACTAATTTCGACGATAGGTTAATCTTAATTAAGTTAAGTAGGTTTTTTTTTTATTTTCAAACATTTATAGACACGACGCTGTTTAACGTATTTCTCTAATATTAATGACATGCTTATAACAAATTTGATTGACATTTAGCATACCAATCAAGGTTAAAGGTATCATCAATAGACGAATTATTTATTGTATCACATTCATTAGCTACATATTGCATATATAATAAATAGCATATATAAGTATGTATATAAAACGTGTCTATAGCGGAAAGTTGAAGCGGAAAATAATAAATCGTCTGTAGAAGTAGAGTTAACTAACTACATACATATTTATGTATATGTAGGTATACTCATATTATTGACGTGTTTAAGTATTTATAAGAAATAGAAAAAAATTCCACTAAACAGGTGAGTTGAGTTTTTTTTTGCTTAACAGCATTATAAAGAAGCTCTCTCTATAAAAAATGTTCATATAAAGTAAAAAAAAAACAGTTCAATTGATTTCAAGTCAACAAATATCTGCACCAGTAAGAATTTTATGATCTAAAAAGTCTATATACTTACATCGGATGAATATAAATTAAGAAATGTCAAGGTTTTAGTGTTTTTAACCAAAATATATTCGCAAAAGTAAACAAATTTGCATTAAATCCCAATTCTAGGAAAAAAAAACTATAACAAAAAATTTTCGAAATAAATTAGAATACCTAAGTATAAATATGAGCAATCAATACGAATATAGGAACGTAATAGTTTGACAATAAACAAAACAATAAAAATAAAAAAATTCATTTGAATTCCGTGAAGAGCGTTAGAAATTAAAAAATTGTGTCATCTTTTTTTGTTTTTTTTTAGATCATCCTTAATCTTGTTTTTTATAAAATATTTTATCATTGTTTCGATCAATTTAAAACTAGTAAATCTGCTTCGTTTTTATTATTTTTTAGTTGGCGAGATATCCGACTATTTACATATAAAAAAAAATGTCTGGCAAAGAATTATGCATACATTAAAAACTATTCTTTTGTCGACAAATTACAGTCATTAGTAGATTTACTTACATTCTTTGAGTAAGTAAAAGTTAACAAATATCGAACCAGTGGCGAAGCATGCACATAAATGTACTTTAAAATAATTCTAAAGAATTCGATAAAAGAAAATAAATCGAAATTAGGCAATTCTGTGACTCTTAAAGATTTTTAAATATAGCACACAAATATTTCATTTCATCCTAGATTAAAGAAACGATTTTTAAACTTTGTTTTTTAATTTTTTTATCAAATAACTTTTTAAATAAGGAACTCTGTAAGATTCGAACATTTTGAAATTGTCATTACAAAAGGATTGATTATTAAAATTTTTAAAAGTCTAGCATCAAAATCTGAATATTTTAGTAAACATTTTTGCTATTTTCTAATGCTTGCTGCAAAAAGCTATTTAATTCATCTAGTATGGATGTTTGAGCAAAGCAAAATGGAAACGAAAGATGGAAACGAGTCAGTAGATAAAGACTTGAGATAGCAATCGTGGTAGCATCAATTGACCGAAATACAATAATAAAATTTAAACAAGATTTAAGATAATGTTTAAATGGAAACTCTTAAGCCGATTAAAAATGTGTATCCAAAAAAAAACCATTTTCCTACTTCAGATGAATAATAAAATCAAAACTCTTACGAACATCCTGATAGTATACTCTTTACAGAGTTATCATATTAATATAAAAGGATTACCTACCTATTGTTATTATTAAATCATGTGTTATAATTGCCAAAACCACTATAGACGTAGTTGTCTCTTCACTACACATGTATCTATTCTATGTTGTATATGTACCTAATTACTTAATTATGACTTCCCCTAATTAACTACATTGATATCGTATGCCTCCAAATTAAAATAAGTAATAAAACATTAGAAAGTATTCATTCTAGGAATGACATGGATTATAGGACTGAAGGACGTTATACATATGTAGTAAATAAGTATCATATTATACACTATGGAATGTCTAGCACTATGTTAAACCGACAGAGATTAATTAGTTGAATGATTGATTGATTGCCACTATACAGGTAAAAGCAGATTATTACTGTATGTATTTCTAAATCAAAAAATATGTCGAGGGAAATTTGTTGTTTTTTTTTGTCATTATATCATAAGAACTTTACATAGAAAAGTAAAAGTTTCTATAAATTCAATTCAATTTACTCCCATATGAAGCAGGTATGTAATCGTAGATTATTTTGAATCGATATACATATACAACCTGCCAAAAATACAATCCAATGGAATTAAACAAACGCTTGTCTAATAACTGTACTAGGTATCCACCAACAATCACAAATATGTAATCATGTCGTTGGTCTAGATTTAATTCCAAATCCTCCACATGTCCACATGTATGTGCATAACGCCAAAGAAACAGGTTAATTCCATCAACAGCATTTGATCACAAAATATCGCAATGTACGTTTTATGTAGGGTACAAACATATTTTGTAGTACATAAATAGGTACATTGTACATGATGCAAAAGCTTAGCACTCACACAGTAGGTATCCAACAGAAAAAACAAAAAACAAATTGTATCCAAATCGATCGTCACAAATTTTTGTCAAATTAAAAATTCAATAAAACCAGAAAACAAAAAAATTGGCACACTTTACGTTTGAATCTTTGAATTGAACAAAAATTATTTAAATCAATTTTTAAATATTTTATTTACACTTTTTCCTTTTTGGCTTTTTTATGGTCAATTTTATTGATTGTGATGATGATGGCCTGCTTCAGAGAGACCATACGACATATGAAAATAAAAAATAATCACACAATGTCTAAATAAATATTCGCAATGTATATATAAATAAATAATAACCGACCACAGCTCAGAGAAGACAACAATGTCTTCAACAAAACGCTTAATAATCAAAAAAAAAAATAAAAATAATAATAAAAAACCGCGCGCGGGCGCACGAGCAACTAACCGTACAATGGTAAAATTGAACACACAACCGATTGGCAACGCGGCTAAATGAATTCTGGTAAATCAGTCCCCAGTCTTTTGCCGCGATAGTTGTTCTTTTTCCGAACTGTTGAAATTGAAGTTTCATATACACAATAATGATGGATGGAGGCCTATAAGTAACAACTCAGCGCAATCTACCATTACATTGATTAAAAACATTTTCTGTATTGGAGTGTTTTGTTCAGTTATATGGTATACCATCGCGTATCATGGTACCTCTATACCAGCACTCTGCCAGCTATCAGCAAATACAACAGTCTCAATAGTGCAGTTGGTCTAACAATTTGTATCCAAAGACTTTCGGAAGGTATTGTATGTGCATAGCTGATGGTGTTCGTGAGAATTTCTTTTCACTTTTCACGTTCTACTGCGTTTCCTTAGTAAATTTCCCAGGCTCAGGCTATTAACAAATATCTAATGGTTGTACAATTGTGCATGATATACTCATTACGGTTATGGGGTCAGGAAGTAAATGAACATAAGTACTAGTTCTGAGTCAGGATGAGATTAATCAAGTCAGGGATATTTTGTACAATTGCTTACCAGATTGACCGTTTAAAAATTTATTAACCCAATTGGTGAATGAGAAAATAACAACGAATGCAACATAATCTTGGATGTTGCCATAAATAATGCTGAAGTTTCTTTATGTATGCTAAAAAAGAATGATTTTGATCCATTACAAACAATATAAATGGAAATTTGAAGAAGGCTTGCTTTAATATTCTTACTAGTACTATTAACGAGCATGTTCGACATGGCTAGTGTAGTTAATTATAGAAAGTAACCGTTATTTCAAAAATATTGGAAAGATTTCCATGTTTCAAATGAATCTGCAGCGGAAAATAACGTAAAGGAGATAGATTGAAGTCTATACGATAATGTTAAATCATGAAAAATACTTATACCAACGTCAATACAACGGCTTCATTCACGTAGAGTGTTTACTAGATCCTAGCAGCTAAGATATGGGTGAAATTGTCCACTTTATCCTAATCTGTTTTATCGATTCTTTTATAATTTTGAACGTATCGCATATTCCTTTATTGCGACTCTTCCTACTGATAGAATAAATTCCTTATATACTCCAATAGTTACAGTTCGAAGTTTTATCTACAAATCTATCTGTTCTTTAATTCTTGAAAAGTTTAAATATACTCAACTCATACATAATATAATAATTTAATATTTTAACTTCTCTCTAGGTTGACTGAACTATAAAGAGATTTGATATTGTCGGCACACCAGGAACTTTCACTAAAACACGAATTCAGCCGCTATATGTACCAAATTGACGTCGGGTTCTTTAGCTTTTGGCTACTCACTCGCTCAATTTATTTTTAATATAATATCTCCAACATGCGCTGCAGAGTGTATTCAATATGGTTGGAAATGGGCCTTTTTTGTTGTTGTTGTAGATAGGTACTTGTATAGTTTGACGGAGATTTTGAATTAATATCTCTGTGATAAACCTGTGCGTATAATAAATGATTTCAATAAAAAATTGGTCAATTTGTTTGTTTCACTGTTGATTTGCAAATGAAACTAACCAAAAACCATATGATTGTGTAGTGTGTGCGTACAAAATATATTGCCCACCTTTGCCTAGAGGGGGCCAGTGCACAATATCCATAAGATATGCATGCGGATTATTTGGGACCGCAGCCTCGGGTGCAAGAATTTTTGTGAAGAAAAAAAAATCTTTTAATTGTAATGGTTGAATTATGCAATGAAAGTGAGTTATGCCGCAAGTATACATACAACAACCTGAATGAGTTGAGAAAAAATGTCATTCGGATTTATTACTTGCGATTTATGTTGATATTTTGAGATAATATTATTCAATAATGTGTTATGTATGTATTTGTATATTGAAACGTTGTTGTATTTGGAATGGTTCAATAGCCATGGTTGGTTTTTGATCGACGTGATGTATTTTTAAGTCTAATCGGTTGACGGTTGCCAAATCGTTACAATAAAGATAATTCATATGGTTTATGGTAAAGGTAAAGTATTTTAATTCGCTGATTAAGAAGTTTCAAAAGAAGGCTTATTAACTATTTATAGTTAAACAAATAAGCAAATTTGATTTACAAATATTTCGATGAAAAGACATTTTTTCTTCCTCGGCTACTCTAAAGACGGCCATTAAAAAAACATAAAAATTGCACAAAGAGTATAATCATAAACTAAATAATTGTTACGAACCGAAATATGTAGAGAGTTTTCGAATTACTACTCCACAAACATACTTACATTCACGCATTCATACTGATTCATAGGCGCCCAAACGGAGATCGACGCTGTTATGAAACTATCCGTAGCGTATATAGGCTTGACCTAGCTGACATGACATGGTTTTTATATTTAACGATAGTAATCAAATCGGCACGTCAAATATATGTATTTGTACAATGTACTTACATATTAACATTTGATCCTGTAAATTCTTAAAAAAAATCCTGCAAATTTTTAAATGCCAGATGAATGTTTTATATAGGAAAATTATTTATTTCTAATTATGGGGTCCGGATCGTAATTTTTCAAAGAATTGTCGTTTATGATTTCAAATGCAGGACCAAAACTCTTATCCTTTATGTTTAATTCAGCACTAGCTCATGCATTTGTATTAATAAACAACAACATTAATATTTTATTCATAACCATAACACATAGGTAATACAGTTTCTCATTGGGCCTTTGCGTGTATTTTCTGTTGGCTGCTGTTTCGAATATATTACATATAAACATCACCACCTTATACATCTTCATTCGTCTTCAATGATCAGTAGCAGACCATTGATGGTCTTGAAAATGATTTTTCTATTGTTTTCGAAGGTAAAAAAATAGGTGTGCAATGTGATTAAAGTCGCGACGGTTTCAATAAATCTATAAAACGATCTTACAAGGTAAGCGCAAAATTTATTATGTAGGTAATTAGGTTTTTTTACTTAATATAATGGTACTCGATTGACTAGATTGTAATGTACTTAATCGTTAAAAATATTTCTAGAAGTATGAACGTGCGTCTAAAACATGTTCTGAAACTGAAAGTATAACCTTGTTTAAGTATACTTGCGCATATTATACATATATGTAGAATGAAAAGATATTCGAATTACTTTGTCAAATCTTCATGTATAAAAACGAGTACAAAAGTAAAGTTGATTTTACGAAAATTATCATTTGCCTCTTGAATATGGATTTTTAGCAGTGATAGTTGCTTCGTGTTTCTTATCTCTTTTTAACTTACAACTTACCACAAAAATTAGCTTTATTAAACCATTAATATATGTATATTATAATCTATTGTTGTGATTATTTTGGTTGCTATTTTAAATAATTGCAATATAACTTACTTTTTATGGAGTATACAAATCTTCCACTAAGAAGATTTCTATAATATCATCATTTTAGCAATGATTCCCAATCGTCCATCATTCTCAAGTACGAAAATAAAATGTCTACCTTATCGACTATATATTTTTTATTTTTTTTTTTGGAAAATAAAATTTAGATATTGAATAAAATTGAGTGCATATTTTGGACATGAACAATCAATAACCAATGAGTGATGAGAATAGGCAATACGACCTTCATAAATTAAAGTTTCAAATAAAAATGGCAAACAACCAGCATTTTGTTTGAACGATCACATATTTATAAAGACAAAAATAAAACCATAATCATTGCTCCTTATTTATGTGCCATTTAAATCCAACTAATTGACAAATATTTAACCAGAAGATTTCCTTAAATATTTCTCTAAAATTGACATTAACCTTAGATCAATTTTATATACATACATAGTTATACTCGTATATAAACTAAAAAAGACCTTAAAATATTTAAATAGACAAGTGAGTACATTGAACTTATAGAAAATACCTCAAAAATGCCGCTAACTCCCTGTTGAACTTTTATCGATTTAACTAAATTAACTCGTGATTGGATCTCACAAAACGACTACCTTTACCGGATACTATATATGATGATTGGTATCAATTTATCTCTTTGACAAATCACACAATGATAACAATTAATAACACACAAGGCGATCCAAACTAACATAAGTTGACTTCAATAGTGTTTAAATGACCAATTTTAAAAACAGATTCAACATCCCGATTGTATAGGCAAACCAATGATGAAATTTTCCATATTTTGACCATTATCACCAAATATACATATGTATACTCAATTATTGGATTGTTTTTAATTAGCTCGATCAGATGAAGGTTAGCGATAAGAACATCCGAGATAATAAAAAAAAAATCAGTCAACGCAGCACTATTAGTTTTGATAACTGGGCCATTTCAAATTTTTGTATTTATTTAAATTTTCAAATACACTTACAAATATATATAAATGTACTATGTATGTTTGCAATCAACGTCACGATACCAAACCGCAAAAACAAAGAAATATTAGACAAAACACAAATTATCGCATATATTATATGTCTATATGTATGTTGACATAAGGTTAGATACATATAGATTAAGATCGATCGATTATTCAAGCCATAAACGACATTAAAATATATAAATTATGTATGGTTTTTGGTTGGAACAATAAACAATATTAATTTTACAAATTAATCACGTTCATGTTCTATTGTACATGGCTAACTGTGATCACGAAGATGAACCACCAAATCGCAGCACGTACTCTCGACTCTTTGGAAAAATATTGACATTGCGTGTACCTTTCAATAAGGTTGCCGTCTCTATAGTATATGTGCAATGTTTAATGTATGTATATTGATAAATATGTTCTAAGAAATGGCAAAGAACCCATCAGACTAATAATGTTTGGAATAAAATATTTGCCAAAAAAAAAAACCAAGCTGAATACCTACCTCTACAAGTCATGCGAACGAATTCATTGTTTATAGATTCTACATTTAATATCCGCATATATTTATTTAACTGTAATTGGTGATATTGACAAATATTTCCAAAGTAAAGGTTAAATTTCTACTAATGCTTCTGTGGTGACAAATTTGTCACTTGATATGTAAAATTATTTTTAGAAGTTAAATTACCAAACTTGATTTTACTTTAATTTTTAATTGAAAATATTGAATTAAGTTTTGATTAATTAATTATTTTCTTATTGTTAAAAATGTTTTGTGTAAATGAATTAAAGAAATCAAAGTTTGTGAAATATAATAGAAATTTATTTAAAATGATTTATACAAAGATAATCTCTTCACTTCTTTCCACAATTAGCCGATATCTAGGTGGTCAACGAAGCGGAATTGAGTCAGGACTGAATTATGATAAAAAGTACTTTGACGAATGGCATTTATTTTTAAACAAATTAATTTGATAGTGAAAAACATGGTAAATTAAATTCTATAAATCTTCAAAAGTATTTGGCCCAGAATAAAAAGTTTAAGTAATTGTACCTAAGTATGTATATGGTAAATGATTAAATTGTTATTAAAATATTTAATACAATTAAACAATTTTGACATAAGTAATCGATAAAATAATAAAGAAATTGTTATTAATGTTAATTACCGTTATGCCTTTAATTCAACCGTTTTTATTGTTATTTTAAGGATATTATCTTTTAAATAAGCTTAATTTCATAAGAATCAACCGCAAAATTTTCAACAGCTCTAGCTCACCTAGGAAATAGCCGAAACAATTTTCTTCTTGCATTAACCTTCTCTACTAACACCATTTTTTATATGGAAAACTTTTCGAAATTCATCCTGTTTAATATTCATAGTTGGAAGCTTTGGTTTCACATTACATTTCGGCCATCTTCTGTTTTATACGTTTTTTACTCGTGAACACGATAACTCATCAAGAATACGTTCGGCTAATAACTTAAAATTGGACTTGGACCAAAAACACTGGACATATCAGTGTTCTTTACCATTTACCATTTTTTAACATTTGGTCAATCTTTGGTCGACATTTATGTATATGAAATATCGAACTGAATTACTGAGAATTTATTGTGATTTGTTATTATTTATTTGTGAGATACATTTTTAACTTAAATGAGTAAAATTAAAATTCATAGATAAATAAAAGAAAAGAAATTTGCCTTGTCACTTTTGTCAAATCAAATCATTAATGCCAATCGAATAGGTTAATTTAATATATTTTTATGCTTCTTTGTTAATTTTATATTGATTAGCAATGATTTTTCTCAATAGGTACAAATTTGGCATATTATTTCAAAGATTTTACTTTGTAAGTGATACAACAATGCGAGAAACATAATATAATTCATGTATCATCTTAAAAGCTAAATATTTAGTATATACAGACACAGAGGTACATTAGGTACATTTATATGTTTGTTGGAAGAAATCTTGTCTTTTGCTGCTTTTAAAATATTTTATATATGAAAAGTTGAAGAAACTTTTTCTTGCAGAATATAAAATACGCTTATAAATTCATGTATTTTATAGCACAACAAGTTTTTTTAGACATTCTGGTTGATAAACACTATTGATTATTAATATGTATATTTATATTTAAATTTATTGAAATTTCTAATTACAACTCACTTTTTACTATCAATTTGACCGACCATATTCTTCATTTCAGTATTCAACTCTCAACCTCATTCAACTTTTGCTATATGAGTCTTCTAATGGTGTTATTGTACATATAGTGGCTCGTCTTAACATAGGTTGAATATTTAAAAGGTATGTAATGTAATATAGCTCTATGTACATCGTATATATATGTATGTATATTATCTACATATTATGTATGTATGCAATTGGATGTACGATTGAAGTGGTAATATTATATTGAACTTGATATGTTGATATTTTGGTTGCATTCATAATATTTATTATTTATTTATTTAGCTCAACGTATGAGTATTTCTTTTTCGCCTTAGTATAGTTGTCGTCTTATCAGCCCTGTGGTGTTTTCAAAATATTACCATAAAATCGAGTTTTCACTTAAAAATTATAGCATTCTTGAGTCAAAAGTGTTATAGACATTTGTCTACCTCAATAAACTTTAGAATACCCCTACGATTTATGATTTAATGAGGTAAGTTTTTCGAGAGAAAAAAGGTCAATTATGAAATCTTTTTTAAGAATTTAAACTTTAAATCAGAATATTTTTTATTTTTTATTTTTTAAAAAATATGTTGATGGATCAAAATTAAATCATTAGTTACATTTTCAAAACTGACTAAAACAACACTGGTCTGTAGAAAAACTTTATTATAAGGAATCACTCTATCACCACTTCAATTTTGAACATCTTCTTTGCATCACCCTGTATACATACATATATGTAGTAAGAAATTACCAAATTACGATGTAGTCTTTTTCTGAAATCTTAAAAAACCATCTAGCTACTCAATTTGTTTATTTAATTCCAAAGAAAATTGCATATAATCGGCCTACATATTTCTTAATTATTTCGAAATCGATCTTTTTTCCTTTTCTTTTTTTTTTTGATTTAGTCAATTTTTGCCCCACGACCCACGATAAATTATAATTTATAAAGACTATAGTTTTTGTGGTCCTAACTATCAATTTTATTATAAAAGTATAGAGAAGCATGTCTTTCAAAAATTACTTTATAGTGCAACATTTGATATGGTTTTATGGTAGCAATTTTTCTTAATGTAACAAATATTTTTGATAGTGTATGACATAACGCTCAACATGTAATTACCAATTTTAGTAAACGATATGTTTTTTAAAGGCAATTAGTTTTTTCCCCGTGTTTTGAATTATAAGACGAAATTTGTGTTCATGCGATAAATTTATTCTTAATTATTTGGTTAAACATTATAATTTAGTAACTGTCAATTTGCAAGGATAATACTCATAGATACCGTATGCATTCCAAAAAATTATTATACAATAGATTTTTTTGCCGTATGTTTTAGTTCTGTCCTCATTTTTTTTTTTTTTTTAATATTATGTACACATTTTAAATTTTTTAAATGTAAGGCTTTCAAAAGAGTATAAAAAATATTATTAACAATATCGTTCATTTCTCATCATCAGTGGACCCAGATCAACAAGTGTTTAGTGTCTGAAGGTTGAATTCTTTTTTTTATCAATATGCAACTTTAATAGTGCTATAATATGTAGAAATGGTACGTCTAAATTCGTCTTAAATACAGAAAGTTCGATTTATTTATTTCATAATAACAATAATTATTGTTAATAATATTTAATAGAAAGCTACCCAAAAACTTAAAAAACTATCTTTGGTTTATATAAACATTTTTAAAAGCACACACATCTACCTACCATCAGCTCATTATAATAAATGAATGAAAGTAAAATTTGCAATAAAAATTTTGTATGATTAATGTACGACAATTTATTTCTATTAAATTTGTATTATTGTTTTTATTTACATGTATTTATTTTATTATACATATTGCGTATAATACATAAGTGTGTATGTGTGCGTGTGTTTGAAAATTTATTTGAAAGATTGAAAATAGATATAATTTTATGGATTTTATAGATTTTATAATTATAAGAAGAGAATTGCATAATATGCAATCCCGCGCACATGGACAACTTCCAAGGTACTATTTTATAAGATACTTTGAGCAGATAACGGTATTGACGGAAACAATATTTTACATTTTTTATTGTTCATTAATATATATTAATTATTAATAATATATAAAACAGAAAAAAAGGCCAGTTTGATATTTGGCAACGAACTATTTACCACTTTAAACGACACAAATTAGCATAAATTGAAAACAATAAAATTCGAATATTTACCTTTTTGACCTCAGATTATTTATTTATTACATAGATCATATATTATAGATAGAAGCGATATACATACCATATTTTTGTTTATGTTATTATTTAATAATAGAAAACGTTCTAACGATAATTCAAACAAAGAGTTCTCAATATACATATATGCAATAGCCCACTACTGACGGACAATAACAAATCACCACCCCTTGTAGATTGTAGATTTTTATTAGGGTTGATCGATGCACCTCGACCTTTATTTAGATCTATTCTGCCCCCCTTTCTTACTTCTATTTTCATGGAGCCTCTCCACTATTTAGAGTACCTCCTCAAGTCCTATTTCCTTTAGAAATTTTAGGATTTTGAGTGGTTTAAGGGACGGAAGGTCCTTCTCGGTGGTCAGGTAGTAGTTCCCCAGATAATCTCTCCTTTTGTGGATGAGTGCTTCGCATTCTCTAAGGAGGTGTATTGGGGTTTCTTCTGTTTCTTCATAGAACCTGCACGTGCCGCTTTCTTCTAGACTCAGTTTCCTTAGGTGCTCCTTCAGCCTACAATGGCCTGTCTGGTGTCCCGTTAGCATCCTAAGTCTGTTCTCACCACCCCTTAATAGTGATAAATATTGCAATACACACTTTAAATATAATACCTATATATGTATATAGTAAATAAATAGTAAATAATAAAAATCACCCTACAGTAGGTAAATTTATAAAAGATCTTATCGAACAATTCTTAATGTTATAGGCGAAAATGATCCGGTCAATTATTTGATTTTATGAATTTCATTAATTACTTTTGCTTGTGATAATAATAATAATAACGTTGGTACTTTCACATGAGATCGTGTACTCATGCGGTCCCGTATCTATATACAATTTGCACAAAATCAATATACAAAGTCCAAATGTCTATTAATCAATAACAAGTTATTTCAATCGGCTAATCCAAATTACGTTTCAAGCGCAATAAATGAGCAAAATAAATAAATAAAAGCCGATTGTGGTCTGAATCCAAAAAGGTTATGTAAGACTATTACCTAGGGTCAATAAACAGACCATGGTTTTATATTATTTTTGTACTGAATTGATATTTATTGTGGACAAAAAAAAAATCTTATTCAGTGTCGGATCTTATATGTTTAATATAAAAGAGATATCATATTCGTTAAATGTCTATCAAAATTAAAAACTACATTCAGCAGAACGTGACTTCTGAATAGGCTCTGGTATGTGATCCGTTTCAAATCCTCTGCCTGAATAGGATATTTTGTAGACAATTAATGATAGACTTTAATTAAATCTTATCCAAAAACTAAATTTTAACATTGCCTGTTTCTACTTCTTAGACGGGAGCCTTTTAATAATGCTTTCCTAGATAATGAAGACGTTTAACCATAGGAATATTTTCGTCTTTATTAAAAATATCAGGAGATTTCTCTGTGTTCATGAGATTTCTCAGACAGGTCCATTCAACATTGAGCCCTCATCTCCGGAAATAATAAATAATACGACAATTGTGATACAATGTCCATGAATTAATTATTTATTAAAAAAACTTTGTTTGATTACAGTATGTATACTTCATAAATAGATAATAAGTAGATTTACACCAATAATTAAAACAAATTGATTTGAAGTAAAAAATCCAAGAAGTAAAATTTATAATTTTATGTTTCAACCTAATTATTACTTCTTGATAATTTATTCTTAATGCGGCACTGTAACCACTTTTTATGGCACAATGTGTGTGCTCAAATCAAATAATAATAAAAAAATCCAATTCCAAGTGATTTATTGATGGCAGAAATATAATTTTCCCAAACACTTACGTGGTACAATCGAACTTCTATGTGCCGCAAGAGTAAAAATATTTTTAATGTTTTTTTTTCTTATTCTTTTTTTGTAAGTTGTGAAAAAAAATTTCAAAACTAATAGAACTGTCGGATCGCATTTTTGTAAAAATAATTTAATGTTTACACTGGTACATAGTTTTGCATGCTCTATTTTATTAGGTATTGAGTTACAAAAAAACAAAAATGCATATCTTAAAAAAAAATCAATTTTAG
Source organism: Platyura marginata (assembly GCA_026745375.1). Taxonomy (NCBI): domain Eukaryota; kingdom Metazoa; phylum Arthropoda; class Insecta; order Diptera; family Keroplatidae; genus Platyura; species Platyura marginata. The sequence continues at coordinate 5,017 of JANSTT010007891.1, read as the reverse complement.
AAATTTCCATGAATTCAATTACAGATCTTAAAATATAGAATCTATTTTTTTATCAATAAGTATCAAGTGTAAGGGAACACACACAGTTTTTTTTTTATTTAATTCACCATCTCAATTTTATATTATTAAAAAACAAATTTAATTTAATTTCGTCTTGGTTTGTTTTCTACGCTTGATCAATTATTCTGTGATCTTATTTTCTATTGAATTATAAATTACAGGGTAGTCCATAAATCTATGATTACCCATCAGGAAATAAACATAAAATTGAATTTTGAACTTTGAGCATAAAAATAAGTTTTATTATATCTAACAGGCAAGGCCGCCTACAATGACACAATAACAAAAAATTTCTTGACTTTCATAAAAGAAAAATTGGTCTGCTAGAGGGTTAATAAAATTCGGATGACATAAAAAAATTGTTGTATATGAAAATAAAAAGAAGAAGGGCTAAAAATACGTAGACCAACTTAGTCGAAAAAGAAATGAAAAATAAAAGCCGAGAAGTGAAAAAAGTGACAATTTTACGAAAAACAGACCGCATGTAATGGTAGACTTTTACCAATAAACTAATATCGGCTGCTAAAAGTATGCAAAACAGGACGAAACTTATGAAAAAAAATTCAAAACGAAAGATTTTTGGTTAATCTAAATGAAAAAGACTTGTTGAGGGAATTTGAAAGATTTGTAGGATATTATTTCCATTGAATTTAAGTTGGTCATACATTTTTGTGCTACCCTGTATGTTATACATTTAAAATAAAAGATGGTTTTTTGGGTAAAAAACTATATACACGACATAAAAAAAATCGTACGAGAAAGTTTTCATCTCTTATGTTGGTATTAATTTTTTTATTTTTTTTGTTAAATAACAATGTGAAACAATAATATGTCTAATAGCTAAAACATTAATTCAATTTATTGCATAATTTAATATTTAATTAAAATATAGATATACATGTAGGTATATAAGGTATGTACCTAGTTTTAAAAGTTAAATGTCTTAAGTCATTTTGTTATCGTACACTCTGTATAAGCTAAGACCTAAGACAAAACTTAAGAAATGTATACATATTATATAGAACCGTTACTAGAAGACAAATATTTTAGCATTGAAATGTTTAGGTCACCTTGCGTAAGCTAAATGGTATTCGATTCGATTAATGTTTTTTTATAAGAACAGATTTTTTTTTTGTTTTTAAATTAAATACACAATACCGTCGATTGGGGCGTAGGTAAAACAATTGATTAAGTAATTGTAACTGTAACTATATTATATAGTATAGAATCAAAAAAGTATCTAATAAGTATACTTATATACTTACATATTGTCGGTATAAAAAATGCTAATCTAAGATGGTGGGGAAATCAATAGGTCGAAGTGAATGTTTAAGAATACAAGTTCTATGAATACAATCATGAAATATCTCCGAAAAATACAAAAAAATATGCTAATTGTGAAAATCTTTAGTTAGAATTTTAAACTAATCGATCTAAATTCGGCGGAGACTTAAAGTTTCGAATACAAGGAAAACTAGAAAATATCTTTATACACACAGCAAACGTGCAATTATATGGTTATAAAATTATTTTCACAATATGGGGCTGCAAATTTATACAATTGTCCACCTATACATAAATACAATTTTTATGTAGATTATTGCACGCATACATTTATACTAATAAATAAATGATATAATTATAATCTAATTAATGTGTCCGATATTTCAATTGCAATTTTTATTGATTTAAAATTTGACGTTTCTATGTAATATTAATGAGTTCGAATTAACATACATAATACATATTGCCATTAATTTTAGAATTTTTGTATTTAGTTTAAAAAAACAATTACCGTCATTACGTAGAATATAATGTTCTATATATATTAGCTACTGGTGATAAATTAACGAGAGACTTTTTGCATATTAATTTTTGTTCAACAAATCTGCAATTAATTTCGTAATTCTTAGGCTTATAACTTATATATGTACATATATACATATATATATTAATGTGTATTTATGTATGTGTCCCAGTGTGAAGGCATGCAGGTTGAAGATAAATATTTTTAATATAACCTACAGCTTCCGGCAATTATATAATGGGAGAATTTACAATTTTGATATAAACCATTAGTATGAATATTATTATTATTTGTAATCTTTGCATATTAATATACATAATAATCAACATCAACTGTATAATCTTATTTTTTAAAGCTATATGGCACTAATTTGTCAATTTGACACCAATAGAAACACGAGCGATTACAATTTTTTAACTGGTTATATTTTTTTGAATTGTGGGTCTGACCAATACTAGTAGTAGCTCTTTGAGCTATAGGCTAGGTTAGTTTAACGATTGAAAATTTTATTTAGTCATAGAATGGCAATTTATTTTTGTTGTTAAAGTGTATTGAACTTCACACATTATTCGCGGTTGTTTAGAAATATAGTCACCAACACCATATAAGTAGACGAATTAATTTTGATCCAAGTAAGATTGAGAGTTAACTTATCGTAAAATTTTAAATGGAACTAAATCTGTTTTGGGATTCTGATCACGAAATATCTCGACATTAATAAACTGACAAGCGATATACCTACTGTGTACGGATACAATATTTGTGAGAGAGTATTGACTATTTTCGGAATGAATTTTTCAATGAACTTATTAATCATATTGTTGAACAGTTGCAGTAATTAACTATAGTAATATTTAGTAGTATTTAGTATATTCATTTATATTTAACATATTCAGTTAAGAGATCACATAGCCCAACGAAATCCTTTGTAGTAAAAGGAAAAGAAAGAAGTTGTGATTAAAGTTGTATGCTTCTTCTTCAATTCTTTGTCATGTTTAAGACTTAACATAATTTTTTTTTATTTTACTTACAAGTTAATAGTTTACCAAGTTATAGGGATCAACATAAGTACTTATTTGGCTTTTGTGAAGAGATTTCAAATAACATAAAATGAAATCTATTTTTATTGGATTATAATTCAATAATAATTTTACTGCACTAAAAATCTTTGATCACACGCACAACGAAAACATTTTTAATTCATAAAACCCAAATATTTGATTTTTTTTTTTATTTATTTATTCTGTGCCTTCCATTTTATTTAATATACATAATTATTGCAAATTCATTATACGATGCCGCGACTTAAGTATTGCAATGTAATATTATGCACTTGTGCATAGCGGCTCATTAAATTTTAATTAAAACCGAATTATCATAAATATTTGCAATAAACACAAGTATAAAAATATAATATTTGGTGCATAATGAAAGTTGAATTGAACTCATAATTTCCAAATGAAAATTATGTAAGTGAAATGTGTAATTTATATGAAGTTATTGATTGTTTTGTATATCTCCATTTATTTATACAATAAAGTTCAATTTTTCATTCCATAATCCATAACTTAAAAGCTCGTAAGCTGTAAGAAAAGTCTGAATACTTTAATAATATTTAAAAATGTACTCCAGTCTTTAATACTACAATAACATTTTTTTAATTTTAAAACCACTATTTTAATTGTTGAAAATTAACTTGCCCAATACCCATTTAAAGTTATTTAAAGGGCATAAACTTATTATTGTGTTAGAATCAATTAACAAAAACAAAAAATCAGGAGTCAAACTGAAGTGTTTGCGCAACTCTTTTTACCTAATTCAACCAACCAGTTATATTAAACTTTATGTTTATAGTGTAGAAAATGTCATATATTATTTAACTCTGACTAATTTCTAGGAATTTACATATATCTATAGTAGTTATATATGGTAAAAGTAGGCACCTACATTCTTTAAAAATTATTTTAAAATGCCATTCTTCGGCTTTAGTATATTAAATCATTTCCGCGAGAAACATAAAAATGATATGCTTTTGCTTTTCACATACAAACATACATACATAATATAAGAAACCTACTTACTGCAACATATTACCTACTACTTTTTAAACCACAAAACAACACAATATTATTAACCACATAAATACAACTATTTTTCTCTCACTTTTAATAATGCAATTTTTATTTTTTTTTTTTTTTTTTGCTCGATTCGCCTCAAAGGAAACATGTTGTTTTTGTACAAACTAAAATTATTTCCATAATATGACGGATCACATAAATAAATTGCTATTATCATATATGTAATTCATTGCACCATCAGTGGTTTGTTAATTTTGTCCACGGAAAAAGTATCTGAGAAAGATTTCCAAATAAATTTTGACACCAATATTTTCTAGAAAAATAATAGATTTCTCTAATGTTTGCTTTAAGTCTTGTGATTATTTAAAAAAAAAATGTGATCAATCCCTGACTTGGTATATACCAACTTACTTTTTGCGGCTTCAAAGTTTTCGTTTTTATTTAATATATTGAATGCTTTCTTCCTTATTGTTTGCTATTGATAGGCTAGGTAGGTAGATTATTAAATTATTAAACGTGTGAATTATTGAATAAAATGGATAAATAAATTAAAAAATAGAAATATTTGTTAGGTGGATTAGGTAATTATAAATTATAAAAATTATTAAATAATAATTCCAAAAAGCTATTGTTTAGTGATTCTAAATATAAAAAAAAATAGAAAGACGCATCTTTGTTTAGATTTGGACGACTAATGTTTGCTGCTGACCTGATATACATAATATTCCTCAGAAGTATTTTCCACTTCTAGCGAAACATTACTACAATACAGTCATTAATAAGCATTTCAATGGTTTTTGTTGTATGTCATCTTTTTAACATCACAATTAACTAGGTAGTTCATGTTGTTGTTGTTTGTTTGTTATTGTACAATGGTGTGGCTCGTGAGTATTTTCAATCCAATCATGGGACTATTTAAAAAAGATTCCCTAATCATGGAAGATGGAAGAAAATGTTTTTTTTTTAAATATTACACAATCTGATACTTTTGCTTCCACACTAAAAAATAAGTGGAAGCTTTGTTTTCACTTCCATTTTTCAAAAATTTAAAATCGAAATTTTTGTGAAATGT
>JANSTT010007890.1:0-76392 GCA_026745375.1 Platyura marginata | reverse complement strand
TATATATCTAAAAAATTTAGTAATCAAAATTCTTCTCACTGATAATTTCTTAGTCTAAAAGTTTCATTCTATCCTTTTTTTAAAGTTCTATGGTAAGTATAAGTTCTTCTGTACATTTTTAAAATATTATCCTAGGATAACCAATACCAGATTAGATGGAGTCAGATTAGCGAAGTAACATGGGTTTTATTTTTAACTATATTTAATCTAGAATTTAATTTCTAAACTTTTTTGTCTTTTATATTTTTTTTCGGTTTTCTTATAAAATATCAAGAAAATCATCAATATATGTATGTATGTATCTCAAAACTGAAGACATATTCTGAAAGCCAATTTTTCTATGGGTTGCATATATTAATGATTTTCTCAATATTTTGTTAGAAAATTGAACAAAATTGATAAGACATAAAAGATTAATAATAAAATTTTCCTTGAAATATGATTATTTTTATAAAAATATTTCAACAATTAACGAAGCTATGCGGATTATAGTAAGAATTTCAGAGGTATTTTGCATATAGACAGAAGTCAAACTCACGCTACATTACTGAGTCTGATGATTTTTTAAATGAAAATAACAAAAATGTAACTTCAATTTCTTCAAATTCATCGTTCTTCAGCCTAATCAGATTGTCGTTTTTTGAAACATTTGTTACCACAATGAGCTGCAATCATCTTTAAACGAAGCTTTGAAGTGGTCAACCATTTCTTCCATACCAAAAACTTTTTTAGTGAAATTAGAGTTATTCGTCCTTTATCAAGCAAGTTTTTTTTTTGTTATAACTGAAAGCTTCTGGATAAAACCCCGTAAGGCATAATATCAGATATATTAAATTTATTTTAATACAAAAAGTAGACATTTAATGTACATAAATAAACATTTTACTTAGTTATTTATAACACGTTGTTATTTATATTCTATTTCGAAATATTTTCGAACGTAGATAAATATGTACATAGGCAATATTTGTTTGAACTACAGTGTCAAATAAAATGCTAATGTCCTGCTTCAAATACATTTTCTGTTTGGTTTTCCAACAATATTCAACTAGAAAAATTGAATATGGGTATTTTATTATCAAAGCTTAATTTCAAACTTGATACAAAATAGATATATGTAGCTCTAAAGCTACTTTGTAAATATTTACATTAGAATGAGTTTAGTATGTATATAAGCATCAGGTTATTCCATAATTCATTTGTTAATTTAAATGTACAGATCTGTAGGTACGTACTCGTACATGTGTATAGACAACCTTCACAGAGTAAAGGATCACTTATAAAATCCTCAAAAACTATATTACTTAGGTATGTATATGTTAGTTTGAATTTAATTTTATAGTTCAAATAAATGTGACGAGAAGGAATATGAGTGTATATAAGGTTTCATACTAAAGTTACTGGTACATAACTATATGTACAATATACTATGTAAAGAGAAAATCTCAATATTAAATAAACTAGAACTGATTATACCTACATATATGTAAGTATATGGTACATTTAATAATAAGAGATTTTTGAAGGTGGGTTATTTAACATATTTGTGGCTTCATCATAAAGTCACTCCAGAAGTACGTAATTTGAAATAGGTTCATAATCTCGGTAAAACCTGTGTAAATGGTGCTAAAGGAAAGCATACTAAATTATAAGTCTGTTATATTAAATATTATTTTGAACGTTGACGTTGAAATGGAAGACTTTTTATTGTTGAATTGAGATTTTCGCAAAATGATTTTACCATTCGAATTATTGCTCATAACCTTGAAGTTAGTAAAATTGGAGCTTGTCTCTTATAGTAAAATATTACATAACTAGCAAGTTCAATTTTATCTTTGTAAGGATAATTTTTTCGTGGTAAATCAGCGAAACCGCACACAAAATACTCGTATTCGAATTCGTCAGCTCATAATTTACCGGTCAGGTATTGTCGCAGAGTTGTAATGAAGAATTTGTGTGCCATACAAAAATGGCGCCGTTTTTTTGTGAACATTTTCAATTGTACGGTACAATACAATTTTGACCAAGAGTGAAAATTTGTTATTATTGTAAATTTGATATGATATGCTACTTATCAATTATAATATTTAGTTGACTTAGAAAAATGGACAATATGCCGAAATTTTTCCTTATACCCTTTACAATACAAGAGCTTTTCTATTTATTCTTAGAATAATTTGAGCGGACAAGAATTAGTTAGCAGACCTCCCATAACAACTGGGTATATAATTTGTTCACAACATACATATATTTTAATTATGGAGCTATATATAGATAAAAATTATTTTTAACACATAAGAATTTAATTACTTTTCTATATCAATACCATTTCTTTAATACATTTTTATTTTATTTATATTACTGACATTTACGTATACGTAACATTTTATGTTATGTCAACTATCAAATAAATTCAAATATAAAGTATAGGTAGGTACTTGGGTGTCAGTAGGTATATATTTCTTTATATACAAAACAGGATAATTATGAGTGGGTATATAATACCACAGTAGATACAATAATAGATATATGCACATACGTAACAATTAACATCAAATTTTAATAGGAGTTAAATTCTTTTCTTATAAATATTAAATCCTTTGTTGTAATTGTTTGAAAGGTAATTATTTACAAGTACATATATGTATATTATACTAAACATACGTATATGGTTCGCCCTAAAAACGAATAAAATATGTTGCCTCCTAAAACCGCTTTAAGGAAAACCTTATTATTTGTATTTTGTTTGTTTAATCCTTTTAGTCTTAGTTCTTAAATTTCAAATATCGTTTAAAGTAATGAAAAACATCCCAAAAAGGGATATAAAAATATTAAATTTTTCAAAATTACCCTATGACAAATTGGACTTTTGGCTTTACGTTTAAATTGTTGTTTACATGCCCTTTATTAAAATTAAGCTGAATACATACATATGTATATGGGCACTGGCGTGTGGTAGATATTATTTTTGTCTATGCAAAGTATACCATTGAAATTCTTACTATAATCAGCGTAACTTCTTACCTTGTTCAATTATTTTATTAAGTGTAATTATATTTCAAGTAAAATTTTATTTCTCATCTTTTTTGCCTTATACATTTTTTTCTCTATTCTAACAAAATATTGAGAAAATCGTTATAATGTGTGGAATTATTTCGTGGAAACATATGCATGTAGAATATCCAGTTTAGAGTTGCATATTTTCATGGTTTACTCGATATTTTGTTAGAAAATCGACAAAATTTTATAAGTTAAAAAAGATTGGAAATAAAATTTTACATAAAATATAATTAAAATTGAGTAAAATATTTTAACAATTAAAGGAGTAATGTGGATTACACTAAAAATTTTAGTAGTGGACATTGGAATGGAATTATAAATCCAATTAAATTTTATTCATAATATGTAAGTATAAGTAATTAAATCCCAAATTGTTAAAAATATTTAATGTAATTAATATATGTTACTGATACCCATTTAAAATTTAAAAAAAAAACTCTTTTCCAATATACTTTTTCTGTAACAAAATTTCCAACAATCAACAAAGTACATATAACTTTTGTGGCCACATTTTTAAAAGTTTGTGTTTTTAATGAAAACGGTGATTTTCATAATTGCTTTTATAATGTCGTCAAATGGAAGTTTAGCGCGACAACTTTGTTACGTTTATATATACATATATATATGTACATACAACTATATGATTGTATACAGACGACATATGCAGACATTAATTTAACATTTTAAATTTGTCTCCCTTTTTTTTCTTGGAAAAAATTTCACAGAACCAATTTTTTTTATCTAAAAACTTTTTTAAAAATTAAATTGTTAATAAAATTTAATGTAGAATGGGTGAACTAATGTAAAGAGGAAAATATGTATATTCAAGAATTTAACATTTTCAGTAATTTCATTAAGGTAGGTATAACTTCTCTGTCTAAAATGTTAAAAAGTTTAGAGATAATAATGAGGTACAAAATTAGATGATCTTCGGAAATTTTAAACAAATAATTGAAAAAGATCCAAAAACCTATCTATCAAGAAATTCTGAATAAATGAAGAAAATATATATACATAGGAAATAAAAAATAAAGTTAATATTAAAAATTAAAAATCAACATTTTAGTTCAGCAAACTGTTCAATTCCGAATCCAAGCCTATTAAATGTTTTTTTTTTCGAACATTTCAATTTAATTTTATGGACAAAACCTTTACAATTTAAAGTGGATTCTAAATTATATGGCCTATATATTTACTTAAGGGACAGTGGCATAAAGAAGGAAGACAATCGAATCTTCATAATTTCCATGTGTACACGTAAACCTTGTATGACGCGGGGGTAATAATGTTCCAGAGAAATGCAGCATTGTACGAGAAACTCAATCAGAACATTTCAAACGTAATCCAAATTTACTTTATTTCATTTGATGTTTGCAATAATAAAATCGCTTTCTATCGAAACCGCATTATACTTAGGGTTACTTGAACTTTGCTTTCAAAAATATTTTATTGTTAAAGTAAAAGTGAACTTTGCTAGGTTATCTATCTTCGATAATACGATGATGAGTCTACAATATTTTTAAAAGTTCTTTTTCATTTCAGCCATGGTCTTCAGTACGAAATCCTTTTGAGCTTATTGAATCAACGCAAACATATCACTCTATAACAGGTAAATAAATAAAAAATAAATAAAAAATGTCATTATATGCTTTGTAATATTTTACCTCCCTAATGTTTTTTAGCATTAAGGTAAGGGGGTGAATTTTGGTGAACAATAAAAATGAATTCGAATATAACATACATAGGCATTGTACAAATACTAATACTAACACAATAATATGTAGCGACGTGAAATCTAAATTCGTTATTTTTAGTTAGAAGCATAAAAAGCTTTTGCTATATTCTGTTGAGTTAGATACTAATACATAAAATATAATGTAGGGCAGGGACTATACTTATATGTAGGGTTAGTAGGGTTGCAAATTGTAATATATTTTCGATTACACTTTTTTTTTAAAAATTGTTTTATTGATTTTCTTCGATCATGTGAAGTAGGAAGTAATCAGAATATTACATGTTCGCGTATACATGGCAAAATGTTATTTAAAAAAAATATTTATGTAGGTAGATTTAAAACTTTAGATTTAGAGGAAAGGTCTTTATAATGTGTATCATTTTATCATAGAGCCATTTTTGCTTTTATCCCAATTTTAATCTTAAGATAAATAGAAATAATGACAAAATCTAATTAGATGTTTGCATAAAAGATTGTGACAGCTACTACAAAGTTTTTGACGAATTTATTTATCAAGCATTTAAAAATGGATTGTTCTGTCAGATGTCGTTTGGAGTCAGAATGTAACCTCCTAGATGACGAAGTTGGTCAGGGCCGGACATTTGCAGAGTATGTATTCCGTTCTCTTTGAGCAGTGTAGACTGTAGACAGTTCAGTATAAATTCTAAAGCTGGTTTTTGTGAAGTTTTAGTAGCTTGCCAGTTGTTTATTGAGAATGTGATGATATGAATTTCTTTGCGTGTTGTGTGCTTATTTATGACTAAGTCGAACCGGCATATTATAGATTTATAAGCACTTTTTATTTCTCTATTTATTACTCCATCATTTTATTATTATTTTTCTTTTCTTTACTCTCTATAGTCTAAAAAACCACATAAGAAATACATCTATCAACTATTTCTGGATCGAAAACAAAGTTTCCCTACTACAATAGGGTTCAATTGAAATTAATTAATATAATGGATGGCATCCCTTGTGAATTTATTTACTATTACAAATATGAACACTGAATATTGTGGTAAACTTCAAAAACAGAATATTTTATTTTTTACTATATGAAACTTTTAAGTCAATCCACTTTTGATCAAATTAATATCAACCACACTATAACTTCGATCTATAGACATTTTCATATTAGAAACACTAATCCATATGCATGAAAATTGTTTCCAAAAAAAAAAAAAAACCAATAAAGTACCTAAATATATGAAGTTCGAAGTTCTTTTAACGGGGTATTTCTATTTGTAAATAACAATAGCTGTAAGCGGTAGCTATATATACATACATTATGAATATTTTATAATTCCTTTTGCCTGGAAACCTTTTCTGCTTTTGAAACATGTTTGGTATGAGATTCAAAAAAAAAAAAAATTTAGATACATTATTTGGTAGAGGTGGCATTAAAAGATATCTCTAAGAGCTTATACACATTAAGCTATACAAATCAGATGAATGGAAGGGTCAAATGATAGCTTCCGACACAAAATTGTAGTGATAAAGGAATACGTGGGCTTGAATTGCGTTTAATGTAATTACATAATAATAGTAGAGGGGATTTTGTATAACCTAGCAATTGTGTTTATTTAGTTAAGTATAAATTAATGGATTAGTTGATAATTTTGATTAATTATCATATACAAACTAAGTACCTAATAATAGTAATAATCAAATGTATGTATGTATAAAGTTGAGTTCCTAGCTGGTTTAATGAGGTTATTATTTTGAATTTATATCTCTTAGTTAAAAGTAGGTTAAGATGCAGTTTATGATCATTAAGACATTGCGTGCCAAGCTGATTTTGATATAAATACCCCCAGGGGCCAACAGGAATAATTTGTTTGTTTCTGGCCTAGAAATAACTTATTGTACTTAAAAGTATTTTTTACGTTACCCCACACGCTATTTTTGTACCCATTTGATGTCCGTCTTATTATGTAGTTCTAAAGCAGCGATGGGCAAAAGGACACCCATGAGCGGATTTCCACCCATTAGTGTCAAAATATTTTAATACAAACATAAAAAACTCATCGTAATACATTGTGCGTAATACACAAGATTTAACGCATACTCGGTTTTACGAATGATACAGAACGCGAAAATGAAATATGAAAATTCCGTTATTAGCACTCTAACTGGCATAGTACTAGTATCTTTGGGCTAAAGTTAATTAACTCAATATTTTCGATTTAGCTGTATATAGTGAAGGGAAAGTTGCGAATAGTGATTTCGAAAATTTCTTTTAGCCTCCTCAAACGTCTTGAACTTTTAAAAAATACTTAAAAATCTTGATTAGGAGACCGTCGAAAATTTTTCAACTGAAAATTTTTCAACTGAAAAGAAACCTAAATATTAATATAAATATAAACCTAAACGTTAATATAACATAAAAAACCCTTTAAAAACCGCATAAAAACTGTTGAATCTTATAAGAAATTCACAAGCCATACAATAAATAAATAAATACTTTAAAACTTTTGAGGATCTTGGGGGGCTCAAAATGAAAAAAAAAATTAAAAAAAGTTCTTATTGGTTTTTTTTTTACTAAATATTATTTCGCAACTTTTCCGCACTCATTAAATATACAAGTTTAATTATTTCATATAAAAACAATCCGCCCTTGCGTTTAAACGCATTGAACGTACCTTACCTACACATCTCTTCAAACTAAGTAAAAAAGAATCAACTAATTTTGTGGCAAGTTTGTTTAAAAATGAAGGTCTGGATATAAATTTTTCCTTTTGGGACATTGGGAATAATAACTCTAAACCTTTTAAAGCTTACCACCAACTCTACCACCTACATATATATTATTACACTTTAACCCTACTTGCCTCTACTGCGGCTTATAATAAAGTCATTAAAGATAATTATTATCAACAACTTCTTTGATATAAATATAGTTTCATGACACCTGGGAACGATAAATACTTAAAGAACAATATTTGACTACAATTTATAACTTTCACAGTACAAAATTTAAATTAATTGAGCAATTATGAGTTAGATTTAAATATGAACATAATTAAAATGATATAAATAGACATTGTAGACAAATTAATTTTTTTATTTTTTATTTAATTTTCTTTTATAGAATGTATGCACGTAACATCCGAAGAAGGAGACTACTCATTCAAAAGAACTCCACATATTATTCCACCAATGTCTAGAAACGATTTAAAATTAGATGAAGGTGCCACTCCATCGATGGTCGTTTGTGGTCTATACGTTGTTGCGGATCCCGAAAAAACAGTTGAAATTACGATAAAAATGATGGACGTTAATTGTGAATCTGGTGGACTAATGGCAGTAAATAAATTGAAATATCAAAAAAAAAAAAACATTTTCTCCCATTTAATTAAATTTTAAATAGTTTGTTGATGGATGGGAATTGAATGGACAATATTTTCCGGGCACCAGAGATCACACATTGGAGCTGAACGAACGTATCACTGAATTTTGTAATGACAATAGCCATTGGCCGCTAAAGCCATTCAGACGAACATATCGTTCTAGTCAAAATGCTGCCCTTCTTCAGTATCGTATACCAATACGAGGCTCATTTATAGCAAGCGTTAGATTTATTGATAATCCAGCACGTAAGTTTTGTACACACATTTACACACACATAAACAAAAAGTATGTATACGGACATTGTAAATATTTTTTCGATGGAGAAATTGATTTAAAAAGTTTCCTATACAGAGATAGAGAAGGAAAACTAATTTCATTAGTAATAAATCCACTTAATTAGTGGTCATATATTTGTAATTAGTTTTTATTTGGGAAAAGTTTAAGAATAATCGACCTCTCGTTCCATTATTTTACGAATACATACAAAAACTTTCTTTTTACAAAAATAGATAAAGGCTTTGGAAATTATCTCGTTGTACATACCTTACATCCTGTAAGATTGTAGAGAAAATTAATTTCAGTGAAATTACACAAAATAAAATCTTTTGTTATCCTTTGTATAAATTGTAGCTTGCAATATAATGGCGGAAGGAATAGCACCTCTTTACCATATAAAGAATTCAGGAAATAGAAATAATTGCACCCTTACGGTCTTGTATCCAGCCGTAGTATCTATTCAAACGTTGAATGTGGGTGGCAGTAGGGATGACGTAACATATGACGTAAGAAATATATTTTCCAGTCAATGATAATTTAACCAATTTGTTGCTTTTTTGTTTTTTTTTTTGTTTTGTTTCAAGTGTGATCAAGAAAATAAATTGGACAAAATTGATATTGGTGGTTCGACTGGATTAGATTCATTTACAATGGAAAAATCGAGTTCAGTTTGTGGTCATTCAAATAAAATTGGTAAGTAATCAAAATATTGACTTTATTTTCATCGAAATCTTAATTTAAAATTCATAAAAAAAAAATGTGTGAATCTCGTAGGGTTATTTTTTTCGAATATCGATGGTTATTTGAGAAAAGGTCCTAACATCAATTTTTATTAAAAATGGTTTTTTTAATGAAATCTGGTAATTTGGGATATTTTACACTATCTGGCAACATTATTTTACTAAATTTGATAGGGACTTTTCTCAAATAACCATCGATATTAAGTTTTTTCCAAAATGGTGGATATTTAAAATAATAAAATACAAAGTTTACGGACAAAATATCCAATTATTCGACTAAAATAGTTTTAGTTGTTTCTTATAAGATTCCGATTGGGAGGGCTAAATTTTTGCTATGGCCATAATCTATAATTGAATCTATTTTTAGAATTTAACTTTGCAAATCTGGTTAATATTTAAAAGGCAAGAGTACCTAGTTAATTTGTATTGACAAATCACCAAGAATATATATTTCATGGTTGTCAAAACCATCTTCAAAATTACCTTGTATACTTCCGTCATATATTGAATAATAAATAAGTATAGCTGTCACACATCAAAGTTTTTCCGTCCCGAAATTTTATTAACTTATTTTATTCTTTATCCATTTATCTGGAATTCGAGATTATTTTGTTGTCAATTATTTTATTTATAAGATAAAAATCAAATTTATTTTTTTGTATTTTTTGTTTTTTTTTTTGTTTTTTAGGTCCGGAACAAGCTATTTTCTGTGGTGTTACATCAATTCGATTATCATCTAGTGGAAATTATCAGAATCAGGCAGTCATAGCTGTCAGACCAGCTGATGAAAATGATTTGGCAATTGCGACATTAGTCTGTCAATTGTAAATTTTAATATATTTGAATATTAAAGTAAAGTTAAAAAAAAAAACAAAAAAGTATATACATACATAAAATATTATACATACATTCATATACATATACAATACATATATATAGTATAGGTTTATTAGTTGTTTTTATTTTTATTGTATTTGATTCTATAATAAAGCCAAAATGGAAAAATATAATTTTTCATCAGAAATTGAAATTGTAAATATAGAAATTTATGTGATAAATGTTTAGTAAAGGCAAAACAAAACTAATCTATAATCAAAATGTTTCAGTATTTTTCAGCATCTGTCGCAAGTTCAGTTTTTGAGATTTTTTTTTTTTATTGGATTTAATTAAAAAGTTTAATGATTGTTGTTTATTATTGATTTTCTTTAAATGTTGATAATAAAATATAATTCTTCATATTGTAGCTATGTACATTGTACATGTAGGCGTAGGGGAACAAATAATCTTTGTTAGCTTGGCCAATTTTCAATTTTTGATATTTTTCCCAAAATATATATATGTGGGCAGCGAAAATAATAAAAAATGTTTACTCATCAATTTGTTCTATCATTTTATATGGTTTGTCAAAAAAAAAAAGAGAAGAGAGACAGAATAGATATAAGATAAGGACGACACAATATAAATTCTACAAATAAAAAACTTGAACGGGAAAATGTACAAAACTAATAATCATACCAAATCAAATCACGTGTAAATATCATATAAGACCTTACAAATTTGTATCAGGCACGAAGCGTGAACTTTTTAAAGGAAGTAATCAACTAGAAAACTAATTTTATTTACGATATACAAGTATATTAACTCAGTGTGCATATATGTATATTAATACTCTTAAAATTGATTGCATATACTATAATATACTAACTAACTTTATATGTTAGCAAGATTTGTGGCTGATCTGTATTTAATATTAATAAAATACACTTTAGTAAAAGTTTCATTTCCTACAGAAAACTAACTACTAGGTAGGTGGGTTTACCAAATGGAAGGTTGACATTTCACATATATGTCCTGGATTGTAATCTGTGAGATTAATTAATAATTATAAATTAATTTATTAAATGCAAGGCATAGATTTAAAAATTTTTCTTTTGGAAAATTCGTACAAGTTAACATTACGCAACATTAAAGTTCATCTCTAATGACGCTTATTTTAGCCTTATTCGATAAATATAATTCCTTAAGTTGATCACATTTGGGGCTAGCAGCTCCATATTCCGTTTTCACAGTATCGCATAAATGTTTCATTAAACAATCATCACCGCACCCTTCCTCTAACAATGAATCACCCATAAAGACCGAGTGCTTCCAGTATAAATTCAATTTCTCTAAATTAACAGCAAATTCCGATAAAATACCGTCCAATGAGGCTGGACTCAAATCGGATATTCCATAGGCTTCTTTAAACGAATATTCCTTAAACCATCGAGGATTTTCCCTATAGTTATTATTAGCTTCAGTTAAATTATAGATCCATGTTTCATGATCGATAACTTGCTAAAAGGAAAATGTTAAGGACAAACTTAAAATGAATCATATAGATTAAACTTACATATGTGTCAGATTCTATAGAATATACTCGATAGTTAGAATTACCACCTGAATGTGTATTTATGCTACCACCATTCCAGGCAACATTTATTGCATAATTTGGGCTTTCACGTGCATAATACAAATAAAATTGATCTTTGTGCATATGACCATTAAACTGGCCACTAATTGTATTCCAAAATCGATCAACAATTCTTCGAAATTCTTTAGCCCATTTCTTGTAGCATTTCGTATCTCCGGATGGAATATGTGCTAAAATATGAACTTTTTCACCGATCTTTTCGGCTTTTAGTAATGTATTATGTAGCCATTGCAATTCATCGGCAATATAACTGGAATTGTATGCCAACCACATATTGTATTGAAAGCAAACATTATTATTCAGCGCAATAACACGTAGACCTGGCTTAACAACGGCCGTATAATAGCCACCAAGTTCAATTGTCTTTCTGGACGTATCTGGAAGCCAATGCCATAAATTTGCCAGAAACTGATACAGTGGTTTGGTTGAAAATGTTGGAACATCGATTGTGTTTGGTGCAAAAAAATTTGACGGATGCGCTTCATGATTTCCAATTATTGGATAAAGTGGTGTATTTGGAAAGGTTTTTCGCAATATGTCAAATACTTTTTTTATTGAATTAGTGTTGCCGGAAAACGATGTTTCCCATACCGCATGGTCAACATAATCACCCGTTACGTATATAAAGTCAATTTTCTATATAAAAAAAGGTTTTATTCGATTATTAGAAAATTGGGGTTCGTATATTCACTAAATTTAATTTAATAAATAATTTTTTAAAAAAAAATACGTAAAAAAAAGATCACACCTTATGACTTCTCTTGATCTGTGAAAAAGCTTCTTTAATACTTGCCAAGGGAGTATCACATTTTCGATAATCACCCCAAATACCACCACCACTTTCAGTATGTTTTTTCAAAGTCTTAAAATAAAATATTTTTATTATTTGTCATATATTCCCAAGAAATTATTGCACAACACAAACCAAAGCATCTCTACAGCAAACTTCATTTTCGCAATTTGCATTTGCCCCAGTCTTATACCTGGGATCATAATGAATATCTGTTATTTGTATCATTGAAAGGTCATTTTGTCCACCCGCCGATATTTGACTTTTGGATGATACAATAGGTGGACCATTTTCATCAATTGCTATTTGCCAATACTCCTTTTCTTCTGCATAATTACAGTTATCATCTTGTCGAAGTATGCTGCATACATTTTCTACTGTCAAATTTGGTTGTTGAACACCAATAAATATTATTGTATCCTAAAAATTATGATTATCTCTATTGAGAGTCGTCTATATTACAAACATGAGTAAATGAATTGAAATTACAAAGTATAAGGTCATCACATCTAGACATATCGACTTTTCTTCATCAATTTCGTAGCGGTCACATAACTTTTTAGATAAGTTCTTCATTTGTTCCATTTGTTTGGTGTTATTTGGTGTTAGAAATGTTTTCATTACTGATAGACATGTAAGACAATCTTCATTCTTTTTTTTTTTTTTTGGAGAAAATTAATTAGGTAAATAATATTGTAATGATTATAAAATAATTTACTTTTGTCGTTGGTTGTTCTGTTTTTTCTGCCTTTTCTGGCAATGTTATTTTTGCATCTAACGTTAAGTTATCTAGATTTTCTGAAATACAATATTATAAGTTAATGTTCAGTAACAAATTATTTCTTAGTATAGTCCATAAATTTGGAAGTGTTAAAAGCAGTTTTTTTGTACATAGGAGAGAACGGGGTAAGTTGACGTAGTTAAGTGCTATCGATAGTAATTCAATCATGTTATTATATATTTTTTTAAATTATTTATAGACCCTGGGTAAGATGACGAACCTATTGGGATAAAATGACGTACTGTTATGGAATGATAGGTAGTTTTTGAGGAAACTTTGTTAATAGTTGAGATATTTTGACAAGTGATAGCTTTTAAAAAAAAATACCATAGATTTAAATTATAATAAATTATTTGTAAAAAAAAAAATAAATAGTTTTTTAAAACTGACTTGGTTTTTCGAGTTGTTTTCCTTATTTTGTTGCAATCAAAAATATTCTTCACGTTTCTTGGAAATACTCGACATTTCCACAACTGTACCGATGTTACCGATGTTTTTTTTAGTGGAGAACACTTTATAAGAGAGGACTGGGTCATTGAATATGAAGAAAAATGTTTGTCGGATTTTTGAGAGCAATGAATTATCTTACCCCATTCTCCCCTGTATATATCACAAGCTTTATTGAAGATTCATACATTTTTATCGTTTATGACAAAACAAAATTGAAACATCTAAATCTAAATCATCTAATGTCAAAATATTGTACATTGTAAATACCTCTGATGTTTTTACTGTACAATTGTACATAATATAATATTGTATTTTAACTTAAGTACAATTTCTTATACAGAAATTGTATCTATGTATATTTACATTAACCTAATGTTTACATTACCTGTTTGACTGACAACAAACACTACAGAAAGCAATAAGAAATTACTAACAAAAGTCAAGATAATAGCAAAACTCTTCATTATTCCACTGAAATAATAATTTGTCGTAGCAAAATATACACATCGACTAATTGAAATAGTTCAGAAGACAGATTTTTTATCAAGATATTGAAAAATTATGGAATTAAGTAGCTTATTTACTTTGGAGAATACTACTACACAATACTGCTCTTTGTAGATTATTGGATTATCTTTTTTAGTACAGTGAAATTAAATTTGTGTATCTATTAACTATACGTGCAATAATAAAATTGTTTCTATTTTGGTTGGTAGTGGGACTGTGTGTAGGACTGTAGCCGTACAGATATTTTATTTTATTTGAATATTTTTAGTATAGATTTATAATTCATAATTAAATGTGAAATGACCATTATTCAACCGAATGAAAATTTCACTTCATCAGTGGTACCAGACCCAATTGAACTATTGAGCAACTTTCTGCATAATTTCTACATTTCTATTCATGAATACACCAGTAATGTATTTATGAAACAAAATATAAATTTTATAAACATTTATAATCTATCCCCAGTCTGATTTATTAATATTATTATTTTACTACCTATAACTTTTACGTTAATCGCTATTAATTTTATGAGAGCGTGACAGATAATTTTTATGAATTTAATTATCGCATTGAAAAAGTTCATTTTCTTAGAATAGTTCAATAATGAAACATTTCCGCATATTTTTCAAGAGTTTTGTAATTCTTTTTCTAATTCTTATTTCATCTCAATTTAGCGAAACTAATGGTAAGTAAATTTATTCTTGTAGAGTTCGCTGTTTTTTTTTTGTGTGCCTAAACTATATCTCCTAAACAACGGGAGCATTGTTCGGAGCTGCTTCGAATATGTATCTGAAAGAAAAAAACATAAAATTTAGCCTCAAAACTAAAGACTCGAGAGCAAAAAAAAGGTTTATAAACTGAAGGTGTAAGTTTTCATATGGGTATATTTATTATAAATGGCAATACAATACATACACAAGTTCAGATTTTTTTTTATTTATATCGCATATACGAGTACTACAATTTTGTTTGTTTGTTTAAGATAACTCAGAAATTAAAGAAGAAAAAACAAAGGTACCTTCTGAATTTCCTATAAATTAAACCTAGAATAATAAATTAAATTATATTGAACAGTGTGAATTATGCCGCACAACAATCAATACTCTACTAATACGTTACAGAAAGGGCTACGGGGACAGTGATCTCAGTACTAATTTACGTCCATTGTGCCAACTGCTAAAATTAGGAGATGCAAATATTTGCAATAAAATCATAAAATTGAATTTTGTACATAATTTTTAATTTTTGATAATAATTTTTAGCAATACATTTAGTCGTTCATTTTAGCATGTCGTGAAATTTATCATGTCCAAAAATCCTACACTTACCGATGAACGGATTTGTAAGATATTGTTTCAAGATTTGGATTGTGATTATGTGGATGAAACAGATTGGGAAATCGAAATCGATAACAGTGCACCCACAATTGATCAGATAGAATATATGGGGCCAAAGAATGATGACAGGGTTTTGAAATTGTTGCATTTATCAGATTTTCATTATGATCCTGGATATAAACCAGGTTCAAATGCTATTTGTAATGTTAATGTATGCTGTAGAATTTCGGTTTGTTTATTATTTTGAAAAGATATTGTTGATTAATACAGAATAGATAATATTCCATTAGAACACTACAAATCCAGATGATAAAGCGGGAAAGTGGGGTGATTATCGAAAATGTGATACACCATGGATAGCAATTAAAAATCTACTATCGCATATAAAAATAAATCACAAGGTAATTTTGGAATATTTTTTATGACCACAAGTTCACATATACATACATACACACAAATTCTGTCAATGCGAGCGTCATTTTAGCATTTTCAATTCAAATATAAAATGACACAGACAAATAATTCTGTTTCTGCAGGAAGGATTTATTTAAAAAGATCCTTCGCTAAACCAATACATATTATTAAAGTGATATTAGACCACTCTTAATTTTTTTTTCTGACACTCTGTTTTTTTTTTAACTTGATATAAATTTAATTCTATAGCAAATCGATTTAATTTACGTAAGTGGAGATTTTGTGGATCACGCTATATGGGAAACATCTGAATCAAGAAATAAGTTGGCTATAAAGAAAATAATAAAAGCCATTCGTAAAACATTCCCAAATATACCACTTGTACCTTGTCTTGGAAATCACGAAGCATTTCCGGTTAATATGTACGCTCCAGAAGGTGTAACACATAAAGAATTCTCGACAAAACTTCTCTACGATTTTCTAGCAGAATTTTGGGACTGGCTACCGATAAGTGCTCAAAAAACCCTTAACTATGGTGGATATTATACGGTATTGGTTGCCCCAAAATTACGTGTTGTAGTAATAAATAGCAATGTTTGTAATACAAAAAATCTTTGGCTATTGCTAGACTCAAGATTTTTAGCCGTACAACTGCAATGGATTCATGATGTAATATTAGCGGCTGAAAAAAATGGCGAGAAAGTTCACATTTTAGGTCATGTTCCGTCGGGGCATGAGGATTGCTATTGGAAATGGGGACACGAGTATCGAAAAATTATCGATAGATTTTGGAATACAATTAGCGAACAATTTATGGGTCATACACATAAAGATCAATTTTATGTTTACTATGCTCTCAATAATCCATACAAGGCTATTAGTGTGGCTTGGGTTGGCGGTGGAATAACTTCGCATAGTAGAACTAATAGAAATTATCGATTGTATACTTTAGATAAGGAGTCGTATGTAAGTATATCTGCTGACTGTAGAGATGTTGAGGTAATAAATTCAAATATTACGTACTTAAATATTCTACATTCTATGGCACACAAAGAAAAAATATTTTAGATATAAAATAAAATATTTACAGAAAGTCATTGATCATGAGACATGGATTTATAATTTAACGGATGCCAATATCCACCCAATGTCAGAGCCTAATTGGTTCATGGAGTATTCATTTAAAGAAGCCTATGGAATTCCGGATTTCAAATTAACATCTATAGACGGACTTCTTGATTCATTTGCAACTGATCGGGACAAATTACGGTTATATTATAATTACTATGTTAAACTGAGTGATCTTCGGATGAACGATTGTGGAAAGAAATGTTTAAAAAATCGTCTCAAAGAAATTGTTACAACGGAACATGCATGGGAGAACGTACGGTGGACGAAACTTCAGGCATTACGAAAAAATAAAAAACAATCAGAATGTGATGAATGTAAAAAATAAAATAAAAATAGTAACACATTGGTATACTAATAAACTACCTATAAAAAAAATAATTTGTTGTTTAAAAGATCTGACTGAAAAATCAGAACAAGTTGGTTTTACTGTATCTAAATTTGATTACATTTTGTGTAATAGCATTTTTCATAATCATCCATTCATTAACTTATGAATCAAATACTAATATATATATATATATATATATAAAGTAATGTAATGTAACGCAGAGGCGTGTATTGGGGAAGGGGCTAATCAAAATAGATCAAACGCCCAATGATTTTGAAAAACACTGTCTTGAGTAATTTTCCACTAGTATAAGTAGCATACAAATTGATCAAAATTGTCGCCCTCCTCACTTATTCCAAATTGTTATAAATATTGTTTTGAACGATGTTCTTCAAATTGTTTAACAAAAATCTATCCAAATTTTACCATTAAAAATATCTTCAAAATTGTAAATTAAATTATAAAAAACAAAAATTGCCCTCCCTCAAACATAATCTCAAGAAACACCACTGATCTCAAGTGATAATAAATATTTCTCTAAAAACATTATGTCTTGATAACATTATGGGCACAATTTATGAATAAAGTCATAATTTAGATCGCTGTCCAGAATTTATTTTAATGTCAGCTATGAATTTGATTTTTGTGAATCTTTGGTATGTTGCAAGTGTTTTTGTACTATTCCCGGTAATTATTTTTGGTGTTAATCTACCCAATGCTGTCAATTCAAATAGTTTAAAAGGTAAGAAAAATCTTAAGTCTGAATATTGTATTTTTGAAAGCAAAAAAAAAAAATTAAACAGAAATTTAATTTTGCGTGTCTTTAATCATTACAGAAGTGTCAAGCAGTCCTAAGCCAATATTAGTAGAAGTTAGTATACTTAGAATTTAACATTTTAGAATTTTATTAATAATTTTTTTTCCAGCATATTGAATGTTCTGTATGTCGTTTAACAGTAGCCACATTTCTCGATGCCAGAAATGCCGGAAGTGATGATCTAATCTTGAAAAATATATCTCGTGTCCTTTGTAAAATACTAGAAATTAAGGAAGATAATATTTGTAGTAACTTAATAGATTTAAATTTTGTAACTACCCTCAACATATATTTTTTAAGCTAATCGTAAACTTCTTTAGGATATCATCAAATACATAATAGATCATGGTACTAATCTAACAGATCAATTAATATGTGGTATAATGCTACAAGATCATGATTGCATCTATGAAGATACAACAAAAGAGTGGAGCATAAAAATTGATCGATCAAATATGCCGGAAATAAAATCATCCAAAAATTATATTCCAAATGGAGGCGTGAACGATTTGATCGTAGTTCATATATCGGACACACATTTTGATCCCAAATATAAAATTGGCGGAAATGCAATTTGCAATGCTCCTCTTTGTTGTCGAACTGATTTGGTGTGTGTTATTTTTTGTTCTGTTTGTTGGGTGATCTTTATTTCTTTCGATAATATGTAGGATTTGTCGGATTCCATCGAAAATAAAGCCGGTACATGGGGTGACTATAGAAATTGTGACTCTCCATGGAAATCTATTGAAGACATTTTTTTACAGATTAAAAAAAATCATCCGGTAATTTTAATATTTGATCATATTCGAGCATATAGAAAAAAAAAAGTATTTTTTTAAATTTCCTAGAAAATCGATTTTATCTATGCTACCGGAGATTACGTAGATCATGCAGTATGGGAAACAAGCCTTTTGGGAAATATAAATTCGATTAATAAAACTATCAATGCAATAAGGCAGTTATTTCCAAATATTCCATTATTTCCAGTTGTTGGCAACCATGAACCTCATCCAGTGAACATTTATGCTCCACACTTTATAGAGAGGCGTGATTTTTCATCGAAAAACTTATACGAATTTTTAGCAAAATCCTGGAATTGGCTTCCGGATAGTGCAAGACAAACAATAGAAAATGGCGGCTATTATACAGTTTTAATAAAACCTGGTATACGTGTGATCGCTTTAAATAATAATGGATGTGTTCAATTTAATTTCTGGCTTCTGTTGGATTCGAGCTTTTTAATGGTAGAGCTACAATGGTTGCATGATACATTGCTAGCCGCTGAGACTAATGGAGAAAAAGTTCACATCATTGCACATGTTCCGTCCGGTGATGGTTACTGTTATAGGAGATGGGCTAGAGAATATAACAGAATTATTAATAGATTTTGGTATACAATTAGTGGTCAATTTAATGGTCATGCGCATCGAGATCAATTTAATTTGTACTATGATGCTGAAAATTCGAATTACTCTATAAATGTTGCATGGAATGGTGGAAGTGCCGCCACTTATAGTGTAAACCCAAATTATCGAGTTTATTCGGTTGAATCGGAGACATTTGTAATTTATTTCTTCTTCAACTAATTGAATTTTTTTTTAATTTTTAAATTTAATTTTTTTAGCAAGTTATTGACCATGAGACATGGATCTACAATTTAACTGAAGCCAATGCTAACTATACAGATAGTCCTCCATGGTTTAAGGAATATTCCTTTAAGGCAGCATATAACATTACGGATTTAAGTCCTGCAAGTTTGAATAGTCTTGTTAGAGAGTTTGCTGATAATCATGAAAAGCTATACATGTACTGGCAATACTATGTTAAACTGAGCGATCCATTTCTAAAAGAAGATTGTAATAAAACTTGTTTGGCTAATGTGCTTTGTCGAATTGTTTCATCTGAATATAGAAGTGTAAATCCACAGTGTGATGAACTGTTGGAGTTATTTTGGAAGAAATAAAATTCAATTTTAAAAAATTACGTTTCTTTTAATTCCTTTGAGATAATTAAATAACAAAATATTAAAATTAAGATTCTAACTGTACTTAGACCGGCTGACTGCCTCTATCTAAAAATAAAAGCTGCTATTCAAACTTATCTCGTA
The DNA here is from genome assembly GCA_026745375.1 of Platyura marginata. Classification (NCBI taxonomy): domain Eukaryota; kingdom Metazoa; phylum Arthropoda; class Insecta; order Diptera; family Keroplatidae; genus Platyura; species Platyura marginata. The sequence goes on along the minus strand of JANSTT010007890.1, from coordinate 56,092 downwards.
AAAATAAGAAGAAATTGTGACGATTATTTTTAGAATTAAGGTACTAGATAATACATAATTGAGTAGGTAACTAATATTTGTCATTTCTAATAAATTTCCGATATACTACCTACACTTAATCAATAGATTATAATTATGTATACGTGAATTGGTTGTAAATATAATTAAGATAATGGATTCGTATAAATAATAAAAAAAATATCAAAATGAGTTCAGTTGTTGATTAATAATTAAGATGAAGTACTTTCTACTTTGTGTAGTTTTGCTTACGTGTATTGCCGGCTATGTAGACGGTAGCAGCAGAGTGGAATTAGAAGGTATAGTTTATAGCTTTAGACAGATTTTGATGTGTCTCTAATAATTCAAATAATGTGTATGTGATATACGTAGGGTGATATAGGGAATAACGTATCTGACGATTTTTCTTTAAGTCCTTAAGTGCTATTTTACCACATTTATATTTTATTGTTGTTGTTGTTGTATATATAGATAAATATGAATCCGAAATGGCCGACAATGTGATGGTCTATTTAAATACGGGAAATAAATCGAAATTTATCGATGAAAATTTACAAAATTTTCAATTTCCAGCTGAAGCACTAAAGAATGATATTATGGAATTGCCAGCAAGACTTCAAGTATTTTTTGCGTATTCTATATACAGGTATTCCTTCTACAAATACAGTATCCTACAACACGGTTTCACTCTAACGCGATAAGAAAATTGCTAAAACGTATGTATACTTACATTTAGTTTTCTACAAGACGGTTTCGTACAACACTTAATTATGTTGGAACCTAGTTAGATACCTTGTTATAGGAGGGATACCTGTAGTCGTAAAATTGCAATGCTAAGGACATTCGATTTGATTTTAGTTTAAGACGTGCAGACTATGTCATGTAGCATTTGGAATTATATTGCAATTTACGAAATCGTCAGCTAGCGATCAAGAAATTGAAGCGAAAACCATATCTCTGTGTACGTTGCTCGGTGTTGGAGAAGATATTGTTTGCTACAAGTATATAGAATTTCATATGGTATGTTTTTAAGTATGCCAGTAGACTTTGATCGTATACCTAAATATTTTCTAGCCACAAATCTTATATATCTTAAGAAATACACCTGATCTAACACCGGAATTTATTTGTGGATCTGTTCTTCAAAGTAATTGCTATTATGGTAATACAGGGCGAGAGTGGAGTGTCGATGTCAATGTTAATGGAAAAACTATTAATGAATCAAAACATATTATTCCAAATGGTGAATCTGATGACCTGACAATAGTTCATATAACTGATACGCACTACGATCCAAAATATGAGGTTGGTGGTAATGCTGAATGTAATTATCCACTATGTTGTCGAGAGGGTCAGGTTTGTATTTCTATATATGGCGTGAGAATTTCTGTTATTGTTATTACCTAATTAGGGTGTTCCAAAACAACCCCAAGATGCAGCTGGTAGATGGGGTGACTATCGCGTTTGTGATATGCCCTGGGATTCGTTGCAAAATATGTTCTCACAAATAGCAAATAATCACAAAGTAAATATCTCTGCTCTAACAACTAATAATGCCTAATTACTCCCTTATTGACAATTTTTTTGTTTGTAGAAAATCGACGTTATTTATGTTACTGGTGACTATGTCCATCATGCTGGTTGGGATACGTCTTATAATACAAATATTAGAAATATTGAGAAAACCATTGGAGCGATTCGAGCCACATTCCCAAATGTAACGATAATCCCAACATTTGGTAATCATGAACCACATCCATTGAATTTATTTTCTCCTACATATATTGACGATCCTCGAATATCCTCAAAACCTTTATATTACACTATGTCGAACACTTGGGATTGGCTACCAGAGGATGCAAAAGATACTATTAGACAAGGAGGATATTATTCAGTATATCTTCGTCGAGGTCTTACTGTTATTGTTTTGAACAATAACTTATGTAATGTAGACAATTTTTGGTTACTTCATGATTCCTCATATTTGGCCGAACAATTACAGTGGCTGCATGACTTATTACTATTGGTGGAGTGGTTCGAAGAAAAAGTTCACATCATCGGCCATATGCCGTCCGGTAACGGTGATTGTCATACCACATGGGGTAGAGAATATCGACGAATTGTCGAAAGATTTTGGAATACAATTAGTGGACAGTTTATCGGTCACACTCATAGGGATGAATTTAATATTCACTATGCTCGTAGCAATCCAAAGCATGCTATTAATGTGGTGTGGAATGGCGGAAGTGCCACAACTTTTAGACGGGTCAATCCAAATTATCGAGTTTATACAGTTGAATCAAAGACGTTTGTATGATAAACTCTTAATCTTAATAATTTTAATTTTTTTTATTTAATATTTCGTCTTAATTTTTACAGCAAGTAATCGATCACGAAACCTGGATTTACAATATGACTGAGGCGAACATTGGCAATAATACTCCGAGATGGTTTAAAGAATACTCATTCAAGGATGCGTACAATCTAACAGATTTGAGTCCAGCATCACTAGACAAACTAGTCAAAAACTTTGCAACAAACCATAAATTACTGAATTTATATTGGGAGTATTATATAAAAATGGGCGATTTACAATTGAAATCAGGATGCAATGAGGAATGTATGGCTAATTTACTCTGTAGAATAGTTCGAACTGAATTCAGAGATATCACTAAGTGTATTGAACTCTTAACATTGTTTAAAAAGTCACGGGTTTAGTATATTGTTTTATGTCCTAAATTCAAATAAATAAAAATATAATTTATTTTGTCGTTTCATTAATTGAGGTAATAAATTTCGCAATTTCTCGATCCTCGAGCCAAATAAGTAAATGTTTTTTAGGCGAACAAACAATCAAAAAATATGTGGAAGTAATAATTTTTTGATGGTATCAATTTTATGAATTTTGGAATACTAAGTGATCTTCAATATATCGTAAAAGAAAAAAAACAATACTGCCAATTTTGATGATATTTGCCTATAAAAAATATAAAAATAATAGGACAAAACAAAGAACAAAATGTCGGAAAAGTATTAAATATTCAATATCTCTTTTTTTTAGTATGCAAAAATCATTAAATGTAAAATTCTGCTAGAAGTTACCTAAAATGATAATTTACGAACTATTTTAATAACAAAAACAATGTTTATTCCACATAAATACAAAACAAGCTGAAAATGTATAGTCAGCTCAACAATTTATATAATATTAATAATGAAAAATAGCTAAAATTTACTATAGCGCCATAACGGTAGGATGTGGAACATTTTGGTCAATAAAGAAAATATTTGTTTTTTTATTCTCTATAATTTTTGATATATTCATTTTTTCTCTATGCTCAATATATTTCGTGTAAATTTATAATTTCAATTAACTCAATCTATTTTTATTTAATAACCATCTTTATGACAAAAATATTAAAGTAATTCTTTCTATTACATACCTACATACATAGATATTTCAAAAGAACAACATTGAACTTGGATAAGGTATCTTTAGAAGCGATGATACTTCAAATAATTGAACAACAATTATATAGGTATTGATATAACTTGATTGCATACATATTACAAGTACAATTTATTATCAAGGTCAAGAGAAAATGTATTTATTAATTTATATCTGCAATTCTTTTAGTTGTTACCATTTGATAATAACACATAATCCCTACCAATAAATCCAACATAAATTCGTTAAAGTTTTTCAAAAATTATAATTGCTGGCAAATAAAATATTGGTGATAAGTAGATTAGATTAGATTTAGGAGAGGTTGGTCCATATAGTTCTATAGCACCGCGATCTTTTAAGATCTATTGTACTACACTATACCTCTGGTTTACAATTCCTTCATAATGGTGTTTGTCCTGTTTAGGACATTAATCATAAAATTCTGGAGGCTTGTCGGTGAGAGAAACGATGATCCTAAATATTGAAGTCTGCTGTGGCCTTGTGCTTTACAATTACAATCAAACAGGATGCGTTCCGTAGTCTCTTCTTTAATATGGCATAATCCACATTATGTGTCGTCTGTAGTAATTGGTGATAAGTAACACAACAATACATTTTTCAAAAATCTTATGTCAAAACTTTTTTTTTTAATCTTTACCTATCAAGAGTGGAACTATTGATAAAAATTTAGAGCTATTAAAAACAAAAAAGATTGGCAAGCTCTCTATATAAATGATTGTTAATAATTGTATTGCTTCGTAGTATAAGAAGTAAGATAGTTCGGTGGTTGTGGTCGTCACACACAAAAAAAACTACTAAAATGAAGTATTTTAGTTCAAGTGTTATTTTAGTGATCTGTTTGATTCAGTCCTGTGTTGCAATAAAAAAAATTGATTTAGAAGGTGATTTCTATATGATAAATAACTGCACGACAAATTGACAATGTACAAAATTAATTAACAGATTAGTGTTTGCATTGCCATTAAGTGTTATCGATTTGATAAATCTCCACTATGAAATTCTAACTATAATCCATATAACTCCGTTAATTGTAAAAATATTTTAATAACGATAATCTTATTTGAAGTGAAATTTGATTTCTAATCTGTTTTGCCTTATAAATTTTTTTTGATTTTCCAACAAAATATTAAGTAAATCATCAATATATACAACTCAAAACTGGATATTCTGTAAGCCTAATTCTCCATAGAAAAATTGTCTTGCCTACCTGCTAGCAGGAAGTGCTAATTCATGCTGGTACAAGTTCTCGTGCTTATCATATTATGTAATGAAGCTTATCTACTAACAAACAGTTTTGCAATTGAGAAAAAAATATTTTTTATTGATCCTCATCTTCTTCCTATGGCGCTATAACGTGGTGTATGTTTTGGCCTGCTCAAAGAACATTCATAGCGATTAATTTTTTTTACAATGTGTGGTTGCTGGTCACACAGTCAAACCCTTTTTTACGGGAACTTTTTGGGAATATTTCAATTGAAAACACTCTAATTTTAATAAATTCTCACACTACAAGATGTTTTATTTAACATTTGAAGTGTTTTACTTCGCTGATACGAAAACTAGCAGTTTTTCCTGATGCCCTAGACCTACATGTTTAAGTGAAATCCGGCCGAAGGTTCAAAACTCTGTACGAGAGAAAAACACTTAATATTTTACTTCCAATACATGGATCGAACCAGTGACCTGCCATTCCAAAGGCATTACCTCTACCACTGAGCCATTTGGTCGATTACTACAATTACAAAAAAAGAAACTGCTGATAATTGAATAATTGTCATAAGAACTTTTTTATATTTTTCTAGATGAAGCAGTCATAGCCGCAGATCTTTTAGATTACATAATCACCGGCAATCAGTCTGAATTTTTAATGGATCACTTAAATGAATTAAAATTTTCTTCAGACATTATAAAAACTAAACTGTACGATCTTCCTGAACAACTGCAGGTAATTTTATTGATGAATACATAACAGCAGAACAGAAACAAGCAGACAGTAATATTAATAATTCTATTCTATATATAGATTGATACGTGTATTCTATGTCGTATAGGATTTAGTATTCTTTTTCGTTTAAATAAAATGGAAATGAGCGTGGAAGATCTAACGTCAAAATCGATTTCGTTATGCTCAACATTTTTCACATATGAAAGTATCGTTTGTCGTAAATTGATTGAATTTAATATGGTAAGATTCCATAAATAATACTAAAATTTTATATAGAACACATTCTAATTCTATATAGATATCAGTACTCTACATATTTAATCGTACTCCAGGACTGACGGCCGATTTTGTTTGTGGCTCAATATTTCAAGGAAGCTGCCATTTTGATAGTCCAGCACATGATTGGAATATCACTGTCGATGAGAAAGGTCCAGCAATAAATGATTCCAAACGTATTATACCATCAGGAGGAATAAATGATTTAACCGTGCTTCATCTAACTGATACACATTATGATAGAACTTATGTGGTGGGTTCAAATGCAAATTGTAATTATCCGATGTGTTGCCGGGCTGATGTGGTTGGTTGTTTTGTCAAATATGTTTAGAGCATAACAATAAAGTTGAGTTTAATTATAGGGAGATGCTGGGCGACCAGAAGATGCAGCCGGTAGATGGGGTGACTACAGAAGTTGTGATATGCCATGGGATTCCCTTAAGAATGTTTTTTCTCAGATACAAACGAATCACAAAGTAACATTTTGTTTTTGTTTCAATAGAGAGAATAGTAATTTCTATGCAATTTAGGGCATAGATTTCATCTATCTAACAGGAGATTTTGTCGATCATGCAGCATGGGATACATCACTAACGAAAAATATTATAGTTATTGAAAGGACTATAAGCGAATTACGAAAAACATTTCCAAATGTCACAATATATCCTACCGTTGGCAATCATGAACCTCATCCACTGAATGTTTTTTCACCGAATCGAATCGAAGATCCTCGAATGAGTACTAGACCATTATACGAGTTATTAGCACAATCATGGGACTGGCTACCGGAATATGCTCGCCGGACAATAGCTTACGGTGGATATTATTCAGTAGATGCTAAGCCTAAACTTCGAATTATTGCTTTGAATAATAATCTTTGTAATACGTTTAATTTCTGGAATCTGCATGATTCAAGTTATATGGCCGAACAATTACAATGGCTTCATGACACATTATTGCTGTCCGAATGGTTTGAAGAGAAAGTGCATATATTAGGTCATATGGTTTCGGGTGAAGGTGATTGTGTCAATACATGGGGTAGAGAGTATAGAAGGATTGTTGATCGATTCTGGAATACTATTAGTGGACAATTTGTTGGGCATACGCATAAGGATGAGTTTAATATTCATTATGCTCGTAATAATCCTCAGTATGCAATAAATGTTGTTTGGAATGCAGGTTCTGCAACTCCATTTAGCAATGTTAATCCTAACTATCGTCTATATTCAGTTGAATCGGAGACATTCGTAAGTTTACTTAATTTCTTAATGAAGCAATAGAAAATACTTAAAAGATTCTGCATACATTTTAGCAAGTCACTCATCACGAAACATGGATCTACAATATGACTGAAGCAAACATTGGCAATAATTCACCCAGATGGTTCAAAGAATATTCATTTAAGGATGCGTACAATGTTTCAGATCTAAGTCCGGCATCGTTGGACAAACTTATAACAAATTTTGCGACCAATCACAGTCTACTTCATTTGTATTGGCAACATTATGTAAAAATGGGTGATCCGTCGATTAAATCTGGTTGCAACAACTATTGTTTGGCTAATGTACTTTGTAAGATTGTTACTACCGAATTCAGAGATCGAACAAATTGCGATAAAGCCCTGGCACTATTTTGGAATTCTGTCTCATAATTAATAAAAAATTAAAAGATTTTTTTTTGGAAATTTTTTTCCTCTGTTTAGTTTATACATAAATTATGTAACTTTTTTTTAATGTATATAAATTACTAAAAATTATTTTCGTAACTAAATATTATTTTTTAATTCATTTTAACTCAACAATCAACAACCCAATAAACTCAACCTAATAAAATTCAATTTCTTTGTTCAATTTTGTCTGTTTAATTCTGACTAATTTTTAGAATCCAACATTTTTATTTTTATTTTATGCCAAAATTATTTAAAATATATTTGGTACGATAAAGCTGTTCTTCAAAATATTATTTTAATACAAAAATAACATTTCTTCAAAATAAAAAAATGTCTACTCAAGATTGTAATGATAAAAATATTACTGACAAGCAGTGTTGGAAAACCAAAATTTTGACTTAATTTATATATAAAAAAAAAATATTTACAACGAAATCTCCACGACTTCGTTAATCCTACTTAGAATAAAGTATAACTAGTCCACTATAAAAAAAAGGCTCAATGCTATTTCTGACAATTTGCTGCTCACTTACTAATTTTATTAGAAAATTCAAAAAAATTAAAACAAAAAAATTAATTTTTAAATTTTTCCAATTTTGTACTAGTATTAAGCTATCGAATAAAAAAAAATTCATCAAAATTGCTTCGTTCGTCTCCGAGATACAGAAGATTGTTTAACATTATGTTTCAAAAACGATTAGGATACCGAAAAATTACCAGATACTTAGTAAAAAAAAATTTTTTAAAAAATTTCCAAAAAACCATTTCGATAGAACATCAAAACAAAGCCCTATGCCATATTTGAGTCAAATCGGAAAGATGAAATTTTGAAATCTACTAAAAACGCTATACAACGGGCATTTTCGCTTATTTTAGCACCAAATTAAAGAAAAAAAAACTTTTAATTTAGTTTTATTATCAAGATTAGTTAGTTACTTCCCATAAGGTCATTCGTACTTACAATGGGTATACATATGTAGATACATATTTATTGACCAATATTTTAACTTGTACTTATATTTAGATAATCATTAATTTTTATGATGAGATTAAACATAAAACGGCTCTATATAAAATGATTGCAACTCTTAAACGATAGTGCCATTGTTTTATAACTTTAATTGAGGAGAAATCAATATTAATAATGAAGTGTTCTATTGTTTGTATTGTATTACTATTTTATTGTATTTTCGTTGTTTATTCGAAAGGTGAGAAAATAATTCTCAAGGGTAAGTCTAAATAATTAAGATTACAATACCATAAATGCTCAAAGTTCTGTGTATATTGTAGATGTGACTGAAGCACACATAGCTGAAGACCTATTAACATTCATTGAAACGGGAAATAAATCTGTTTTTCTAAAAGATCATTTAATTCAATTAAAATATCCAACAACCGATAGAAAAGTTCGAAAAAATCAGGAAATCTCTGGATCTCTTCAGGTATGATGTAACTTAAGAGTTTTTGTTAGTTAGGATCATTTAACATTTCTGTTAAGAGTACCACATGTAGACTGTGTCGTATTGGTTTTGGGATACTCTTGCATCTTATCGATAACGGTGCCAGTACTTTAGAACTACAACGAAATGCTAACATATTTTGTAGATTATTTGGTTTTGCCGAGGATGTTGTTTGCTATAAAATTATCGAATTTAGTATAGTGAGTTTTTGGATAAATTCGATTATAGTGAACAAATTTAAACACATTTCGACTTTATGTAATAGTTGCCCGTAGTGTATGTATTCACACATACACCAGGATTAACGCCGGAATATGTGTGTGGTACACTGTATCAGCGAACTTGTTACATTGAGAGTCCCGAACATGATTGGAGTATCGATATTGATGAAACAGGACCCGAAATTAATGGATCGAAGAGTATTATACCCGACGGTGGATTAAATGATTTGACAGTAGTGCACATAACTGATACTCATTATGATCCAAAGTATGTAGTGGGATCTAATGCTAATTGTAAATTTTCACTATGTTGTCGAACGGAAGTGGTAGGTAGACATAACTAATTATTATTTATCATTCATTTTTCGATGATAATTACTAGGGAGAAGTAAAGCGACCAGAAGATGCAGCTGGAAGATGGGGTGACTATAGAGGCTGTGATATGCCATGGTATTCAGTTCAAGATGTATTTTCGCAAATAAAAAAGAGCCACCAAGTTAGAGAATATTTATTTCGGTAATTATGAAAACTAAAATCTTTTAATTTCAAATTAAACAGAAAATAGACTCAATCTATATAACTGGCGATTTCGTTGACCATGCCGATTGGGATACTTCATTTGCCGGGAATATACGTACAATTCAAAAAACAATTGATGCACTTCGAGTTACATTTCCAAATGTTACCCTATATCCAACAGTTGGTAATCATGAACCACATCCGTTAAATTACTTTGCGCCTAGTAATATTATCCATCCCCGTTTGAGCACTAAACAATTGTATGACTTTTTATCGGAATCATGGAACTGGTTACCGGACAGTGCACGAAAAACTCTTGCCCACGGTGGATACTATACGGTACTAGCTCAACCAAAGCTTAGAATTATTGCGTTGAATAATAATCTGTGCAATCTTGGAAATATATGGTTTTTGCATAATTCAACGTTTCTATCGGAACAATTACAGTGGCTTCATGATACGCTATTGGTATCGGAGAGTCTTAACGAAAAAGCTCATATATTAGGGCATATGCCTTCCGGTGAAGGAGAATGTCTTAATATATGGGGAAGAGAATATAGAAGAATTGTTGATCGATTCTGGAATACTATAAGTGGACAATTTATCGGTCATACGCATAGGGATGAATTTAACATTCATTATGCTCGGAATAATCCAGAGTATGCAATAAATGTTGTTTGGAATGGAGGCTGTGCAACTACTTACAGCGATGTTAATTTAAACTATCGAGTTTATTCTGTGGAATCGGACACTTTTGTATGATCAAATCTATTATTAATTTTTTTTTTTTTTTAATTACTTAAACAAAATCTTACAGCAAGTAACCAATCACGAAACATGGATCTACAATATGACAGAAGCTAATATTGGCAATAATACACCCAGATGGTTCAAAGAATATTCATTTAAGGATGCGTACAATGTTTCAGATCTAAGTCCTGCATCACTGGACAAACTTGTCAACAATTTCGCAACCAACCATGATCTAATCCATTTGTATTGGCAATATTATGTAAAAATGGGTGATCCTTTTTTGAAGCAAGGATGTAATGATAATTGTCTGGCTGGTTTACTTTGTCAAATTGTTACCACCGAATTTAGGGATAGAAGGAAATGTGAACATTTTCTGTCTTTGTTTTGGCAGTCAAGAAATTAAATTTCTAGGCCAATGTTTTTAATACTTATTGCTAATAAAACTATTAGCCATACCTAATAATAAAAAGCTGTCATTATAAAATAATAAAAATATTTTGAGGAATTAATTTTTTTAAAAAAATGGAATACAAATAAATAAAAAATTACAAGAAACAATACAAATTAAAAAAAAAAAAACTATAAAAACTTAATTAAAATCGTAACCATAAACAAATTGAGTGAAACCTTTATTGATATCGCCATACTAGGCTTTGGAACTAAATTTTGATCGGTCCCATTCCAATTTAATGTGGTAGCTATCCAGCTGTTATGACGATTTACTTCTGTATAAATTCCTGGTAATTTCGGTCTAGCACATCCCGCACCAAATGATACTATACCGGCTACTTGATTGTTACATATCATACCACCGCCAGAGTCTCCCTATTTGAAAAAATTGTTATATTCATTGTGATTGTCTTGGAAAATGATCATACTTGACAAGAATCTCTTCCACCAAGCATCGAACCAGCACAAATCATTCCACTTTTTAACGTTCCGTTGTAGGATCCTTTTTGGTTGCAAATTTTTGTTGGTATTATATTAATGTCTATTCTTAGTAAGCTAGGATAAGCTACGTTGCTACCCTGTAAATTAATTTTTTTCTCTAATAATTGAATCCCAACAATTAATTAATTAGTAATATTACTTCATAAGTTGAACCCCAACCAGCTACGCTACAGGTGCTATTATCTGCTGGAACATAAAATGATCTATTTACCGGTTGAAATGTTAACGTCGTGTTAAAAGGTCTCTCCACCTAAATTTGGCTCAACTTAATTAATTTGTGGGGATATTCGATTTTGTTTTTTTTTACCTTTATTACAGCAATGTCATTCTCAAGATTTTTATTATATTTTGTATGAACAAAAAATAGTTGAGCTTTACGAACTTGACGACTTGGACTTGCCTGTCTAATCGATAAGTCATCACCCATCACTTGATACTTTTATCGTACGTAAATAATCATTAAATATATGACGAATTTGGTGTGAAATCAATAACTTACATTCTTGGGATTGAACACTTTCCATGTATCTTCGTCTATTAGACAATGGGCTGCAGTAAGAATATGATTTGGACTAATCAAAGTTCCACCACAGAAATGTGATCCTGCCACATTTTGAATTGATACCTAAATAAACGTTGAATTATTCATAATTTATCTTAATCAAATATTTACTGAATGCCATTATACTTGTCCTTTGAATTCTCCCGGAGAAGCCGGATAACCGCCGACAATTCTTGGAAACCACTCCACATCACCGTCTTTAGTATAAATCGGTAATGGTAGACGGGGCACTGAACTATCAGTCTGGCCATAAATCAAATGGAATTTAACTGAAAATATTTTTTTTTTAATTATCAAGAAGCAGAAAGAAAAAATTAAATTTTAAACCATAAAATATAAATAAAATTCCAAACAACCGTATGGAGACCATTTTTCAGCAAGTACTGATGGTATATCACTAAAAATGAAACTTCGATAGCTGACTACTCTGATAAATCGGTTAGATAATGATATTTATTGTAATAATTCACAAGTGTTTATAAAGAAAAAAATATTTTATCAGTTTATATCGTTGGTATCAATATTAAATTGTACGTACAGTGATTAAAAAAAATATTTAATTTATCACAAAAAAATATTCATAGAATTTGATTCACCTTTTAATAATTTCTCGAGGAAAACTTTCTTATACTCGTGTATTAATGCTAAAGCACCAGATTAATACAAAAGAACAGGACTTAACAAAACGACATGTCCTAATAATCGTGTTGAGCGGATCGATAAAATATAAAAATCATATACAAAATACAAGTGCATCTCGAAAAAAACAATCTATCCAATTTTTATTTTTATTTACTTTAAGTAAAATTGCAACTCTTTGCTCATCATTCGGTTAACTGGCGGCTGTCCCTTTTGTTTAATTAAAAGAAACAACAATATGAGAGAGTAAGACAACATGTTCTGTCATGAACATGTTCTGACATCGATGAAGTTAATAAATACAACACGCATAACAATAGGCTGCTGGTGTTTTCATTGGTTTGTAAATACATTATGTGTGATGAATTATGGTAAATAAGCTAACTTAGTCAGAGACTTATTAAACACAATTATTTTTTTTGGGCGGCGAATTAAAAGTTTCAATAATTTTGTGACATACTGTATTTCTATAGGAAGCAGTCACTTACTGTTCTCAGAATAAGCGATGCCAGTAAATTCATCAATTTTTTTGAATCCAATAATTGATAAGGACGATTTAATTCAATGCTTATTATAAAAGGAAGGTATTAAAAATGCGTGACCCATTTCTAAGATTCCTGTGCTACTTGGAACGTTCAAAAACCTAATTATTTTATTTTATTTATTTATTTTTTTTACAAACTTATAATTATACACTAATTTTATATTAAACTTATTAAATAAATTGGGATAAGGAGTAATGACGTTGAGCGAATCATTTTAGTTACGCCATTAGGTGATGGTGTCCTGTAAAACAAAATGCATTTTAATATTCAAAAATCAGAAAATAAAATCAGTTATTTTTATTAACGTCATTCCAGGTATTGTTGGACCCGGAATTGGAATACTTGTTCGATTGAATTGCTGATTTATCCACTTGCTGTACATTCTCACCTACAATAATATTTTATATTTCACCTGAACCCAATTTTCTATATTACAAAAAAAAATTGTATTATACACACTTGAGTATAAACTCCTGGAGAATTAATTGCACCACATTCCAAACCAAATGAAATAATGGCCGTCAGTAAATTATTACAGTAAAGTCCACCACCCCGACTTGAGGTGCATACACCACCGACATTGTTTGTTCCACTACCAGCACATAGCATAGTTTCTCTTACTTGACCATTACGAATTGTTGGGGCATTGCATACGGAGTCTCTATTCAAAATAGATATCGATACGAATTGAAGAGGACTATTTGGATTCGCTTGGAAAAATTATATTTTACAATTTAACAATTTTTTCTTTATTTATCTTATACTTGAGGTAGGTGCATTCCAACCCACTGCAATACATTGTGTTTGATCCGGCACTACTCTCTCATTTATAGTGGCTCGAGCTAGAAGTGGATTAGCAACATCTGTGCTAAATGTAAAATTGGCAGCTGTCTATAGGTTGAGATAAGATTTTTAAAGTTAATAAATACAGACAATAAAATCTCTTTAAAATAATTACTCTCAATACAGCAATATCATTTTCATTTGTAAATGGACTGTACTCCTCGTGTGGAAATACCGCCAGCACATTCATGCTTGGCAGATTATTGTGCAGGATAATTATTCCCGATCGTATACTAATTTGATTGGCTGCTATAAGCTCATTTTGTTGATTTAAAATACATCTGGCCGACGTTACGATATGATTCTCGTTTAAAATTGTACCGCCACATAGAACGTTATTATTTCCAATTGCTATGGCAACCTGAAATGTTAATAGAAATTACTAAATTAATATTTTTAAATCGTTGGGTCATTTGTTAATGGTTAAGCCATTCGAGTCTCATTTGAGAACAGATTTTATTGAAGCAAAAATTTAGACATTTTCTAAACAAACAAAAATAAAAATATAGAAAAATTCTTTATTTCAACAATTAAGACAATACTTCAATAATATTTACATACATGTGACGGAAATTGTCCAGGAGATGCATTTGTCCCTCCATTCAGACAATACACACTCGACACCAAAAATACTAAAAAAAAAAAAAAGATGGCAAATAATAAATAAATTATTTAATTAACTTTAATTTGACTAACATAAATTTAAAAAGACACAAAACATTTTTGATCGTGCACTGAAAATTGATTATGATGATGAAGAAAGAATTAGTTTTTGTTAAAAAAATAAAAAAAAAACAAAAATTTCTTATCACTAGTAGGTACGGACAAAAATTATCAGTAAACTGATTTAGACTAAGTTCTAGTTGTAAAAGTAAGTGCTTAACTAGGGGATTATACTTTCTTACTACTTGCTGATAATTTTTAATTTAAAATTAGGCACGTTAATGGTGATTTGAATTTCTTGAATCAATTATGTATATCCTTATTGACTATTTTAATTTTTGTAGTAGTAGTAGAGAAGAAGTAGCAAAAAGACTCGACATTTTTTTAATATTTTGACCTGTTCGAGTTGAAAATTGTATCAAATTACTATTAAATTAAAATAAAAAAAAAAATGAATTTTAAATACGTCATTCGTGGAAGAGCCGCATGTGACTCGCGAGCCGCAGTTTGTCGACCACTGTTTTAGAGACCATTAATTGTGTATACCATCTCAGAAAACATACAATATTCCATGATACTTAAATACATAGACTTATCTACACCCTTAAAATAAGTCAATTTTGATAAATCCAAACATAATGTAAGTCCTTTGAGCTTGCCTCAACCAACTAAACGAATTTCTTGGCTATTATAACGAAAATAGTTAAGTAAAAGCTAGGTTGAAGAGAAAAAACATTATTGTTAAGCAAAAATTTGTTTTTTTATTATTGTCAAGCTGAAATTTATAGTACTCTAATCACCCATACACCTCCTATTTAAAGACCATGAATTTTTGTTAATTGCCCTTTTTTGTTAATTCACCTTTCCAGCACATATTTACTTTAGATCATCCTGTAACTTTTGAATGGGAAGAAATGGATTTTTTTTCAATAATAAAAAAATTATTTTTAGAGCATATTTTATCATAAGCAATCATTCGATTTTAAAGAAAACAATGCTGCTGCCATTTTATCCGTGAGATAAAATTTAAATTATCGTATTGGTAGGTACAATGAAAGTCTAAAAATATTGAAATGTTTTTGTTATAATTAAGCTTTCAAAAAATAAGTACTAATAATGTGAGATTGTGGAATGTTTTTTAAAGATTTTTTAATGCTCTACAACTTTGTGGAACATATTTTTTGTCTATCTCTTACCGTAATGAAGATGCGTGCGAAAATATCAAAAAATGTCATTTTCTTTGTAATTCATCTATGGGGGTTTAGGCCGATTCAAAAATGGCGTCCGATCAGAAAAAATTTTGTTCTCAAAAATTTGGGTTACCAAAACGACACCAAACATTTTTAAAATAGAAAATTTTAAAAAAAACGATGCACCCTACTATACATATGGATAATATATTTTTTAATTTTGCTTCAAGTTAAAATGAACCCTTAAAGCTCATCCCCTATTGTCTCGCAAACTGTTATTTAATTTAAATATTTTTTTGGTTAACGTTAATCTAGTAAAATAAATTTGCTCGCATTTTTCGCTAAATTCTATTTAATATTTTGATCAATTATGGGTAAGTCTGTTTTGTTCATATTATAGTAATCCTCAAAACGTTAAGTCCATTAGGATAAGATATCTGGATCTATTTATCATGAAAATATTTTTGTAAACAAATTCCTAGCCAGTTAGTGTTTAGAAAGTATTTTGGACGGTTGTACATAAATTAAAAAAATTATTAAAAAAATGATAAAATTTAGTTGGTATATTTTGGTACTTTCTCTTTTTGGTAAATAATAAGATGGTAAAATTTTTAAATTTTTAATAAGATTGATCCCTTAAGGAATCTGCTTTGGTAATGATTCCGTTAAACTAAGTGCAAAATTGGTGGGTGGAGTAAATACGGTCACTGGAGAGTATCCTAGTTCGGTAAGACAAATTCAGTTTTATTGTAATGATGATCATCCATCAACAATCAACTTGCCACAATTACTCATTTCCATCGCAGTCTTGACCACCATACATATAAAACAGTGGCGGCTCGTGAGAATTACTCAATTTTTTTTTCCATTTTCTTCCATCCAAATGACGTAAGTTATTATTTTAAAAATAGTCCCATGATGATGGCATCAATAATTCTCACGAGCCGCCACTGATATAAAGTCCGATGACACGTATTTGAATGCGTCTTCCATAGTTGGGCAGGATCTTACGTCATATATGTCGAAACGATATTTTGTTCCACTTCACTTTTCTTATGATTAGAAAGCTTAATAAATAAGTGATAACTTATTTAGTTAGATACTGAGCGGATACACCCAACCAATCAATTGTTTTAAAAAAAATTTCTTTTTAGGTTGCAATCATCACACCAGTTGCACCATTATGCGGCGGAGTAATACTAAACGAAAGGCATATTGTAACGTCATGTCAATGCCTTCACAATAATGAAAGACAATTAGTTAATCCATTGTGGTTGCGAATAATAGCTGGTGATCTTAATATTAATGTTCCATCTTATAGAAGATTTACCACAAATGTAACTCACATCTTTACGCATAGGGATTATAATCCATTTACGAGAAATAATGATATTGCAATTCTAAGGGTGGATATTTTATAAAAAAAATTAATTTCATCTCTTAAAAACCCATAATGTATAGGTAGGATCACCATTTCCTCTGCCACACAACACAATTGATATAGCAATCAGGAATAATAGAGTTCTACCGAATCTTACAGCATGCAGATTTGTCGGATGGGGTGCTTCAGCAGCCACAGTAAGTGCATACCTAATTTCTCTATTCCCATTTCCATTTTGCTACTGATGACAATGACATTTATAAAGGGACCAATAAATGCACTACAACAATCGATTTCAGCGCCAATACAAGATCGAAATATGTGTTCGGGAGTCCATGCTGGTGGTATTTTTGAAAATATGATTTGTGCTGGTCTAGTTCCACAATCAAATCCACCGGCTGCCGTTTGTACGGTATGTTGCTTCATCATAGAATTGTTAAATATAGTCGGCCTCTAGATCTATTGCAATGTTTTCAAATTTAAAGGGTAATCTTGGCGGTGGTCTCTTCTGTAATAATGAACTTACTGGTATTCTGTCATTTGGCATAGGATGCGGTGTGCCCAATGCACCGCCTGGTGTTTATACACAAATTAGATTTTTCAATGCATGGATACAGGAGCAATTTGTTAATAATAACAGTACTGTGCCAGGAATACAACTTTAATTGTGTATATTAATGTTAATTACAATTTTATAGTGATTTAAATGTAAAACTAACCTTTCCCAATCTTAGAATGCGTAAATCTTATTGCTTAATTATACTTAAATTAGAAAAGAAATTTTTGATTATCTTAATTGATTAGGTTTTTATAGAAGGTAACATAAATATAACCGAATGGGACAGACTAAAGTCAAAATTAATTACTATGCTCCAACCTATCTTGGTGTTACTCTCGATCGTACGCTTAGCTATCAAAAAAATATGGAAAAGACGTCTCAAAAACTAAAGACAAGAAATAATATCATCCAAAAGCTTGCAGGAACATCGTAGGATTTGGGCGCCGAGTTTTTAAGAATATCAAACCATCTCTGGGACACTTAAATCTACATCTGTGCAGTGGCTGCCAGTCCTTACCAATATTGCGCCGCCTGATATACGTAGACATTCGGCTACATGTAGAGAACTTCTTAAATATGTATGCGAAGACACCAGGACTTTTAATAATAATTTACCAGATCATCGCCTTAAATCCGATGTTCCAACACCCAGAACATTTTAATATAAAACTGGCATAACAAACAAAATGGAAATTGACAAATGTGTACAATAATAGAAAATAATGCAGCCGATCGTTTCTCTGGTTTTGATCTGTCAAGAAAACAATGGACCACACACTAAATCGCTTTAGAACTCCAGACAATGTCACATACCATAAATGACTGTGCAATCCTTGGCTCCGCTGATGTTATGGATGAATTACATCAACTGACACCCAATGCAGAGCTCTGGTTAGAAAATTTTGAATTAGCCAGTATGTATAGAGCAATATAGACAAATATGTATGTGATTCAATGTGATCGATGAAAATATGTCCAAAACCATACTTAATAATAATAAAACATAAATATTTATTGTCAAGAGATATAAAACTTCAAACAAACATTGAAATCAATGAATGGTTCTGACTTTTTATATTACACATTTCTAATAGCTTCCTGCAATGCATTGAATTCATAAAAAATTTTAATTCCACTTTTAGCATCTTTGAACATCTGTCCAACGCTTGCTTTTAAATTGTAAAAAATCAATAATTGTCCACGTCCATTAAATTCTTTCATTAATTTCTCAATCACCTTGGCAGCTGTAAAATCGGCACCGTAAATATGTGAACAATCGAGAACAATTGGAATTTTCGATTTAAGTCCCTCTTTTCTAATGAGATTTGCGACATATTCAGCAGATGGAAACATTACACATCGATCCGGTGTTATCATAAGAAATTTATCACCAAAACAGGACTAAAAGTAGAGAATTTCGGTTATATAATCGAAAGAGGATGATTAAATCTCTTACACATAAATGTTCGATTTGTATTTTTGGTCTTGCAGCATGGTAAAATATAAAAATAAAATTTATTGAAATACCAACTAAAATTCCAAATTCCAGTGGCAGTACCAGACATGCGATAAATGTACTTAGACCCGGTACCAGATCACTTTCTATACAAATTAATTATAATTAATAGAAAAAAAATTGTTATAATAAAAAATCATTACTTTTACTCCTCCACATCGGCTTTATAACTTTAACTTCAATCATAAATACAACAGCAGCAATTATAATAGCCGCCAACGTAGCTTTTGGTATGTAGGAAAATAGTGGCGTTAGAAAAAGCAATGCAAGAACAACTAATGTTCCCGTATAAAAACTAGAAAATGGAGTTTTTGCTCCACTGCTATGTTTTACTGCTCCCCGTGACACAGCGCCAGTAATTGGATATCCTTTTACAAATGAATTTGCAATATTTGACAATCCGATGGCTATTAATTCCTGAGTTGCATCGACACTATTACCATTTGCTGTTAATTGATTCGATTCCACATATATTAAATTGAAAATATAGGGACAACAAAAAATGTCTTACCAAATGCCTTGCAAACTGCAATATTTTCTAATAAAGCAATTAAAGGAATTACAATTAGACTAGATCCCATACGATACACCGTTTGGCTGAAAGGTTCTTCTTCCATTCCAATTGTTTCATTTCGCACTATTTGAAGGTGAAACGGTGGCAGTTGAAAGCTCGGTAAACCGGGTGGTATATCGCCAATTAATCGAAAATAGTTTTGTCCATTTTGATGAAATAGGGCCGCCATTAGTCCACATACAATAACCAAAATAGCATTTCTTGCTGTTCCAATTAGCCAGATAATTTTATTAAAGTATTTCTCTTTTCTTGACATTAACTTTCCGTTTTCGGGTCCTATTCGAACGTTTACTAATAGCTGCAAAAATTCATTGATTACACATCTCAGTTCTTAATTTAATTATTAATCGAATTACCCTCATCAAAAGAATAACACAAATACAAAGAAATCCGAGTATGGTATCAGGCAATCTGGCATTATTAATATTTTGTAATATCGACGACCACATATCGACAAATGTGACTCCCGATACTTTTATCCCAAATATATCTTTAACCTGTGACGAAAGAATGATCAACGACACAGCACTTATAAAAGCCGAACTAACAGGTCCCGACATAAAATCGATTAGAAATCCTAATGCAAAAATGCCCATCAACAGTTCTACGATACCACACAGAAAACCTAACAGAACAGCTGATTGCCAATTGCCAGCAGCCACTTGAAATGTAAGCAGAGATTGTATTGCCGTTGGACCCATTGGTACATCTTTGCATGAACCGAAAATTACATAGACAAAGCAGCCCATAAAGGAGCTATACAAGCCATACTAAAACAAAAACAAAAATTATTCAAAATTTGTAGTCAGAGACTTAGACTTAAGTTAAACTTACAGCTGGATCTAGACCAGCAATACTTGAATAGGCCAATGCTTGCGGTATTACCGTTAAACCGACTGTTATACCGGCAACTATATCACCAATAGCATCATCTGATGAATAACTAAAAATACATAATTAATTCTGTAAAATAGGGATAAAGATGAAACATGATCTCTAGAGACTAACTTCGGAAGCCAATTTAAAATTGGAACTCTTTTACGTAACACTTTCTGACGACATGTCTGTTTGATTTTCTTCATTGTCCACTCTGCAACTGTTTTAATACTAAATTGTCTTGGATTATCATCGCTCACTACTAAAAATTAATTATTTTAGTAGTAGTTAGAAGAATTTTTTGTCTTTCGGTTAAAAAAAAAAAAAATTACAAATAAATTCATTTGATCCTCGGTATGTTCCTCTTGGTTCCGGTGGCATATCATCAATTAAACCGTTTGAATTTGAACAGTAAACGGATCTGGACGACATTTTTGTTTTTATTAATTAATTATATTTGTTGATAAATCTAAAAAATAAATTAATTTAGTTTTAATTATGTAGGTTAAAGTTAAAGGTTCATATAAATAAATATATTATGGTGTGGCAAATGTGTTTCCAAGTGAGCAACGTTTGCGCATTCAGGCATTCAGCCATTGTAAAATGGCCGGTTCCAAACCAACTTTACACCGTTGAACACTTACTTGTCTTGATGTATTGTCAAATTGGATCATCACCTGGAACCGTAGAGAATTAAAGAACGCAATCCACCAGCCTATCCTATACGAACCGTAAAGTAGCCCGCATACAATTACAAAACGTAAAAAAACATCCAAAACAAAAGCTGTCGATTACAACATTACGTGCCTTGAAAGTATAAATATAAAAAACGATAATTAGAACTGCTAGACTTAAGCAACATAACACTACAAATATTCAAAGATTCAATTAACTGTTAAAAATGTATTTACACAACTCCACTAATATTAAAATAAATAAGAATAAATGGAGACGGTAATGTTCATACACTAATCGATGCGACAACATCATCTAAGGTCAAAAAACGTCTCAGACCAAACGTAGACAACACAAAGCATATGAAAGACCCCCACCGCCAAATTGGCGCACAGTAGTGACGTAAGTGTTATTTGATATGTATGAATGGGGATATTGTAGACAATTAGACATACTTTCTAAGTACATACATGTATTTAATAATTTCGGTAATTTCTTTTGTCATTCTATTCTAGTCGCTTAAGTATTTGTGAGAATAATTATTTAAAATATTTTTTATTGCTGACACTATTGTTGACCTGAACAGTTCCTATTTCAGTCTTAAATTACTTAAGAGTTTTTTCTACAGTTTTGTTGTTGTTGATAAAATGTCCCACTTTTGACTTAACTTCATAATTACCTACTATAATAGCTACAAATTTACAGTAATTACACTAATTATCGCTATCTACGAAAATCACTCTGAACCAACGTATGGCATTGCCAACGTCCGTTGAAAAATGTGAATCGATCAGCTGTTCTAAAGAGAATCTTCATCGATCTGTTTTCGAATAACGAATTTCGAACTGTTGTAGGATAATTCTACAACCAAAAAATGATAGTAAATGCCAAAGGAAAATAAAATTGACAGAAATCTATTTCGGAAGTGTTTCACATCAAAAGATATATATAATACAGTAGAGTCTCGTTAATCCGGACTAATTTGGGTTTTAGATCTAGGGTGTTCGGATTAAAAAATGATAGTTAAACCTGCACTGTATCACTTAGCACTTAAATCACAATAAATAAGATTACCGTGTAACAAAAGAGACAAAACGTGAAGCACAGCGTATGGTAAAGCGAACGACTGGTTTACAATGAAGGTCAAAGTAACTTGTACGATAAATGTGTACTTTGGAAGAGTTTCATACCTGCAATTTAGCTTTTAACTTGCTTCGTTTTTTGCTTTATTATTATTTTTATATTAAATGCCTGCCCGGATTAAGCGAAATCGCGATTAATGGATTTTACTGCATGAATTTTACTACAATTAAGCATCTTAAATGTTTCATGTACCAATTGAACTGCAACTTACATAAATGAAAAAAAAACTAATCACCAAATATAGAAAAAAAAATTAATTAAATTCTCTTATGATTACGTCATTAGTTTCAACTTTACCCACCCATTAAAGTGGAATTATTTAACAAAAAATTATTACCCACAGTAATAACTACAGTTAGAAAAGTTTAAGTGTGAACTTCTGCTAGACAATTTTTTTTTTTTTAATATTACAGGTAAACCGACCACTGATCACAAATTCAAATACAGTACTAAGAAAAAAATACAAAATCAAATTGCATTTTTTACAATTGAAATTAAATACGAAAATAATGTTTTGTTATGTGTTGTGTAGATATATAATTGGTGCCTAGGTGTATGCATTTTGTTCACATAACAGTCATTGATTGTTATCAAGATTTTTCAATGAAAATCTATAACAAAATTTTCTTATGTATATTTTGATTTTGGTCTCGTGCTGTATGACGTCATTTTTTATGCAATTTCCACTACTAATTATGTATAATAACTAGTAAAGTAATTATAATAATAAAAAAAAAATATTCTTCACCGTATTACTTATAGTTTATGTACATATGTATGTACCAAACTATGTACTTAATAGCTATACTACTTAGTTAATATATTAAATTCCACCTTTGGAAAAAAAATAACAAATAAGTAGGTAATTATCGGATCATCATGATTGTTTACCTAATACACTCACTATATACATACTTCGATATTTATATTGTCATGATTGGAAGTAGTACATTAACTAATTTTATAGTAGATTTATTGTTGTTAATTTCAATATAAATTATATAAATTTCTCAGACATATCGGCATGTTACAATGACATTGCATAATACCCCCACACCATTTCAGTTGACAAAAACTATTATTTTTCATTCGAAAATCCGAAAATTTGCCCAAATAAATGAATAAGATCACTAGAAATTTGTATAAAATTGATTGCAGCGCCATAACGGTAGGGCGTGGAATTTTTTATCCCTTTTGATAAAATCTTCATTTTTTTATTCTCTATAGTTTTTGTTATATTAATTTTTTCTGTAATCCGAATATATTTCGAGAAAATGATTAAAAACCCTCGAAATAACATTAAATTGATTGCAGCGCCAATAAGGTAGGGCGTGCAATTTATTGGTCTAACAATAAAATCTTCATTTTTTTATTCTTTATCATTTTTGTCATATTCATTTTTTTTTCTACTTCTAATACATTTCGAGTAAATCAAAATTATTAAAATTTGATACGCAAAGTACCCCCATCTCCTCTATATCTTGTTCGATTTGCTTTAAAAACAATAGAAATAGAAATAGAATTGTCAAAATTAATTATGATAATTTTATTTGCAATATTATTAGTGATATAGCATAAAATGATTTGTATTCTTAAGTGCTAAAGTGGTCAAAAGGAAGAAATACAATTCACTCATCTACTTAGGTTACATGAATTGATTGATTGCCTCCGTGCAAGAATATTCCTTCCAAATTGTATCTTACTCTATGTAAATACTATCTACAAACCATCAATATATAAATTGGTAAGCTTAATCTTCAAGTGTAACATTTCTAAACAAATATGACATTGATTCCTTATTATGAATCCTTCGGATGGCCTCCGAAATTAAGATCGATATGTCAACCGTTTTAATTTTGTGACATTGCATTTTTTGAATTTCATGCGGAACAGTATTGGTCACTACAACCTCATCAATTGCTGAATCCTCAATAAGTCGTGGAGCATCTGAACTCAATAGACCGTGCGTTGCTAGAACATAGATTTTATATGCACCGCGATCTTTTAATACTTCAGCAGCGGCAACAAATGATGCAACGTCATCGATCATATCGTCCTGTATCGAAATGGAATAGATAAAAAGGTAGTAAGGAGTGAATAGTATTAAAATTGTTAATACGTACGACCATGATAGCAATTCTTCCACCAACATCACCTACAACATTAATTGGTGGTTTTTCTTTGGCTGGATGTATCGGAACACCAACGGAAACGTCCATTGTACGTGAACGACTACAGATTGAAAGAATTTTGAGTATTTTTTCACGGTGTCCCCGGATAAATGAGCGAAATTAATTACCTTGGTAATGTCGGTGGTGAATATCTACCGTCGACTTCATCACTTTCGGCCTCTTTCTGTTCTCCATGTATAACAGCAATACCTAATCGTAATCGTTCAGCATAGGACGTTGCTTTTTTAGCAGAACCAGGATTTCTGGCGACTATCACCGAATTGCGATAATCTGGAATCTGAAATTCGATAAGATGATAAAATGATGATTTAATGATGAAATCAATAAATTACGCTTTCTTGTATATATTGCAATAAAAATGGTGAAGCTCTTAGATTGTCAACGGGGCAATCGAAAAATCCTTGAATCTCTTTCTGATGAAGATCCATTGTTATTATATGCGATAGTCCCGATTTGCACATCATCTGAAAATGATGAAAATATTTTTATTTTTTTTTCATTTGCATCAATACTTCATAATGCATGGAAAAATATAGAAACCTTTGCTAATAACTTGGACACAATACATCCACGCTTGCGCATCTTGCATTGCTTGGAATAGGGCAAATATGGAATTACTCCGACAATTGATCTGGCTGATGATGTTTTGCATGCATAAGCCATGATAAGAAGTTCCATGATATTGTTGTTAACGTCTCTGTAAATAATTATGATTGTCTTCGTAGACCAGAAAATACACCAAGAATTATATTAATTCTACTTACTTAGTTCCTGTTTGGATGATATAGATATCTTTGCCTCTAATTGAGTCTCCTATTTCAACCATTGTTTCACGATTTGTCTTATGGTATACTGATGCTCCTCCACTTTTGACACCAAGTCGACTATATAGAAATTATAAAAAAATAAAGTTTCTTATCTATAAATAAATTTAATTCCTCAAGCCAAATCACTATTTTAGGTTTTTTTTGTTGTTCTTTTTCCTTTTTCTCTTTACTTTAAGTGATTACTTCCAGACATCCAAGAAACATAATACAAAATATGCTTAAAGACAGAATATAAAAAAAAATTCTACTCTGGATAGATACGCATCTTAGAACTAGAATTTCTAACATTTATTAAAACTTACCCAGCTATAAGATTAGCCAATTCAGGATGTGAATTGCCGTGTACAATAACAACGTCGGATGTTGGTAGTGACTCCATTTTATACGAGCTCAATGACTGAAACAGTGTAAAGGTATTTATGAGAAAACATAAATTGATTTTGTACCTAGATATGTATATAATCAGCCTAGGTACCTAGGTTTTCCACTGTGTTCTTAATTAATTTCCTTATTTATATTATTCTTAAGAGAACCGAGAACTATATATATCAAATACAGTAATTATTTACTAAATAAATACAGAAAACACATTCGTTTGTACTTTGTTGTCAGAAATAAATATATAGAAATAGATAAAAAGTCAATATTGCAGCATTGAGTGAATCATGTGAACCCCTCTGTATATCTTTACTTATCTTTATTTTTTTGGCCAACGGAGCAAAATTTTAGTGTAAAGTAAACATTGTTTTCTAATTCTTAATAATCATCCAATCTTGATAAATATAATTTATTAGCTAAGGATATTTAATTGTTATTACCAATAATGATCAATGTAAAAGGACACAATATAAAAATATTTCTTTTCTTTTTTTTTTGATAAAAAAAAATGGTTCCGTAAATTTTACTACACGAAAATGATTAAAATTTGACGTTTTGAATTTGTTGAAAGTGAATGTTGACAATTTTATTCTACATTTATTATGCACTGCACTGCACTATCGACTGTTCATATCATAAACAAAAAAATAAAGCGACATCTCTTGAATTTATATACAATTTCCTACACTGTATCGGAATTGATGATTTTTATAGTGGAGACAGAGAAAATAGATTTTTCCGAAGTTTTCGTTTTGTTTTTGTAAATAAAACAAAGAATATTTCGTCCTAAAAACATAAATTTGTTTGTATATTCATATGAGCGTAGAATCAAAGGGTATTATAATTTTGGTATGGAATTTCTAACACCCCGTAATGTGCATCATGAAAAAACATTTTTAGTTTATTGACAAAACTTTTTCTTGATATCGTCCTGTCTCTAGCAATACCGCATATCTGACATTTTTTTTGACATCCGTATTTGTACAGATATCATTATAGTTCTTGTGGAAAAGTGTTTTATATGTCTCTCCTGACAAATTTAAAAAAATGTTAGATAGGCGGTATTGCTAGAGACAGGACGATATATGCATGATATTTACACCTGTCCCTCGATATACGCGGTAGATACGTTCCACGACAAACCATACAAAACGAGACATATCACTCATATAAAACAGGAGGATAGGTACAAGCCGTACAAATAGGCATAATTACCATGTAAAAAAATAAAAAAAATATTTTTACATTTACAAAATGAACATCTTACCTCTGTCAGTATTGACCAACAAATGTCACAGTATGAAAATATAAAACAAAATCTACTACATTATAATGACGTCAATGTTTAACACAACGCCACGCACTGTGCACTGTGCAGATATGTACTAAATGAGTGCGTCTAATATAAAAAGATGCAATTTTTTTTTTGAAATTTTTTGAACCGTGTTAAAGCGAAACCGCGTAAGTCGAGTGCCGCCGTAAATCGAGGGATGGGTGTTGTACAATCAATTTTTATACATATCAACAAAAAAAAAATATTCTCATCAATTATAATAATAATAATAAACAAAAAATCATTGTCATTCTGTATAAAGGGGAGCAAAAACAGCAACCCCCATCGTAGTATATAATTTACAAATATTTTATGTTAAAAATAATAAAAATTATTATTTGTTCGGTTAAGCTATTAAATATTTTAATCATCAATAAATTGTCTGTAAAAAATCAGTAATTCATTTAGTGCTTTTTTTTTTGTTTTTTTTTTTATTTTGGGCAGTGTTATTGAGCCCAAAACCGAGAGGTTGTTATTCTATTTGCTGTGAAAAATGTCGTTTGTTGTATACTAATATGGTTTTCATGATTTATTCTACATTGATGCGATGAATTTAATTTTTTTTTTTTTTTTTTTTTTTTTTTTTTTTTTATTTTTTGTTTTTTTTTTTTTATTATAATAAAAAAAAAAAATTTTTTTAATTTTTTTTAATCACAGTTTTTTATTTTTTTGCGTTTATTTTTTTTTTTTTTTTTTTTTTTTTTTTTTTTGTATATCAATATTTGTCGATTGTTTAATAAATAAAATAAAAAAAAAAAATATTTATAATTTATGTGACACATGATGATTTATCTATGTAACTATTTATTATGGTTATTGTTATTAAATATATAGGAAATATAGAAGATGGAAAAAAAATCCCCTTGACACATATCACTCTCTTGTAACGATGGCATGTACAAGTACATATCTCACACAATAAACGGAACGGATTTTAAGGGATGACCATTGACCATTGGTGTCTAGCTAGCATATGCTAGCGTTTGAGCTTAACGCTTGTAATTCCTGTTGTTCTGTGTTGCAATAGTACTCTAGAAAGGAGAGGGGTACATATCTACTATGTATGTATATATATATATATATTTATGTATTTTGAAAACGTAAAAGGTTAAAACAATAGGGTTGGCAAAGGCATATGGATTGCATTTAGACAGGATATGCATACACACACATCCATTTATCGTAGAGGTTTGGCTTGAATCAGAAATTTAGTGACGCGTATATGTCGGAACAGAGATTTGTGTGATTTAAACACGTCAGTTGGGGATTTTGTACTTTGGATACTGTGTGTAGTAGCAGCTATTCACGTTTTGGAATTTTTTTTTTTATTTTGCCCTGGTACATCGAAATACGCCATATAGGGCACATTAGAATAATTCATTATGACAATTTCGACCATATGTTTTACTGCGATTTCAGTGATTCATTTTGGATTTTTTGTTGTTGTAAAAACTGCCTCATCCAGTGTGTCAATACCGTAAATACAAACTATAAAAATATAAAAACGGTTTTTAGGAATTATCCTTTCGAATCTATGTCGAACTATAGCACTATTTAAAATGGCGCCTTGGACGCCATATTGTGATTTGGCAAAAAATATAAATAAAATTATATAAAAAAAAAAAAATTGTATAAAAATTTTTGTACCTTATGCCTCGTTCTTGCTTTATTAATTATCAGAGGCAGACGCACCAAGCTCCTACTCTCTGAAACAAATAATTAAGTAACGGTAAAATCTTCAATACTAAAGCTACGGGCACAATGCGCCGCCATTTACAATACGCTGTTTTTGTATTTTTTTGCTTTTAATATTTTGGAATTTGGTTTATTATTCTGATATTGTCGGAACGGAACGGTGTGTCATTGTGACTAGATGCTAAATTTGAGCGGAACGGAACGGTACGGTGCATTGTGCCTATAGCTTAACTGATAATGATCTATTTGTAATCGAATTCATTTAGTTATTCCTTAGTTGTTATTTCGTTGGTTCGTATTAATAATAACGTCGATAAATAAATTAACTAAAATCGGATATGCTACGGTAAACGGTACGGAAAAGTGTTTTTTTTTGTGTGTGTATTGTGTGTTGACACAAAAATGGCAAATTAGACCAATTATATAAAAATTTAGTGTGTGAAATAAAATTTAAATTTTTTTGTGACCTCAAAAAAAAAAACTCGCACCATTGTTTTGCAGCATTTATAGCCCACCAGAGATCGACATTATGTGAGTGAAATTTTATTATCAATATTAATTTCAAGATAAAATTTTTCTCCTACTCCTACGGGACTACGGCTAAAGACTCACCCTCTATGCATATAATTTTAAGCAATTACTTTTTTTTAAATTTTTTTTTTTGAAGGAGTTAATCATAAATGTTTCAATATTTCAATCTAAACCATCTGTCAAAAGGACACAATTCTACTCTTTTGGGATAAAGTTTTACATTTTCTTTAAATTAAGTAAGACGAAAACTAAACTAAAAATGTCCGATTCAACCTACTGATTTGTTCTCAGATGTCTAATGGTGTCTTCGTTTCATCACACCAATGAGTACACGAAACTCACTCTCCATATTTATTAAATGCACTATTAAATGCACTAAGTGTGATGACACTATAGTATTTGGTTTCGTATAAAGATCTTCATAATAATGTGTGTAGGTAGGCCAATTGAATTTTCTGAAACATAAGAATAAGAAAAAATTTTCTAAATATATTTATTGAATATTTTATCAACAACAAAACAACAACAACAACAACAACAAAAGAAGAGAAATTCTTAAATAAAATACAAAATTTGTCATATGAAATATCACTAAAACCAAAGTTGATATGATGTTATCATTTACATTGTCATTTCATCTATCGTCTTAGAAATATAAACATGCAGCTCAGAAATAAGACCATCCAATTTGCAATGCACATAAATCTTCATCAAATTTGTAAATAAATAAAAAAAAAAAAAAAAGTCAAAATAAAATGAAATCTCTGTAGACAAAACAATATTACCGTTGTGTAGAGAGTGTATGCAATCAAATAAGGATACGAAATGACTTAACCAGGGAGAAATAATGTCGCGTATAAACTTTCGAACGGAATTTTAGATCCTTTAAGATAAATGAAATGCAAGCATCCTTAATACCATATAAATAATGCACAAACTCGGTATATTTGTGATTATATTGGAATAATTTAATGAGAAGTTTATTAGATTGTTCTTAGATGGTTTTATACATTTAAATGTCAATCAATATATATGTATAGGCGATTATTTAAACTATTCAAGATGTTCAGTAACATCATTATTATTTGAGAGGGTTTTTTTTTTTAAAAACTTCCATTTCATTTATGTAATGTAATTATATATGTATGATTTTATAATTGGATTTTTTTAAAAATATATTCTGTTCTAAAAGAACTCCATATGTTTTTGTATAGAATAAATCATATAAAATAATATTTACCATATTTTCCGACCAATAGAAATCTCCACAATTTTATGTGGTTAACCGAAATTATCACACTCCAACTCCAGCATACATATGGACCCACACAAAAACACACACACACACACAATGGGTAACTAACCAAATCGTTTTATATAATTAACATTCTCTAATTAATAAACCACAATAAAATCATAAATACACCAAACAGCATTACAATTAGTTCATTTTAAAATTTTAATCATATGTCATTGTTTGCACTATATATGTTACAATATTAACAAAATTTATCACCTGTGGTGGACATTTTACAAAAATTCATTGTGCATCCCTAAAACTCATTATTGCTTCGCAGAAAATGCATTCATTTATATATATACCTAACTTTTAATTGCACCAAAATGCAATTTTTAGGTGTGCGAACAATTTTTATTGTATTTTCACTGTAATTTAGTGTTATGCTGAAAAATCGTTAAAATAGAGTTATTATTGCGTTATTATGTAACACAAAAAAAAAAAAAAACAGTACCAAGTGATGTTATTTTTCGTAGTGGAGTAGACTCCATAATTTTTACTGGACATTGATCTAAAAAAAAAACAAAAAATTATACCTTTAACATCTAAGTGCTTGTTTTGTTTTGGATTGTTTGAGGCTTATATCCTTGGGCTATCTTTGCTTAATATTTACTCTATCTTTGCTCGATATTTGCACGATCTTTGCTCTATTTTTGTTCCATTTTTATTCAACATTTACTCTATTTTTGCTCTATCTAAAGCTAAAGAAGGCCTAAGCCTCTAAACAGGAATACTCACATCAGGTGACTATAAATAGAACAAACAACTTACGGATTATTAAGCATAAACAAACACTGAGCCATAGGGTGCGAAAATCAAAAAAATACATACTCAGTAAAAAGATCTACTAATATCGCTAAATAAGAACCTTTTAAGAGTAGGGAGGGTTTACAAAAATTTTAATAAAACAAACATTTACACCATACAACCATAAATACTCAATACGAGTAAGTAAAAAAAAAATTTACATTCTACATATCCAAAAAAATATAAAAATAATTGTTGTTGTATGATTAAATTCGTCTATATCTTTCGTATGTCCAGACTATAGGTATATGTATGTAGGTACCAATCTCCTGAATAGATACACAAACGTATGTATAACAAAATACGTATAAACTTGCATCACCAAAAGTAGCAATCATTTTAAAGGTAAAGTAAATTTGAATTCATCTCTCGTTTTCTCCTTTGCCCCCCCAGATCACGTTTTTTTTTTTTTTTTTTTTTTTTTTCTCTCCCCCGTATACATCGAAAATGCAGCAAAAGTAACAGCCAACCGTGAGCATCCCTTATTTTTAACATTCCTCATCGTACATTTTGGGCCAATATAAACTATAGAGTGTATAGACAAAGCGAAAACGTTGAAAGACAGACTGAAGAAAGACGTCTGACTTTACCTTTTGGGAAATATAAAGTTTATTTAGACATAAAAGAGAAAAGCTGTTAAGAGAAAAGGTAAACGATTTATTTCCAGATAAATACACGTTAAGTTTTGGGTGGATCTATTCTACTATTTCATCGATGCGATAGAATTATTGGATGTCGATGGTTTTTAATCTGATATTTTATTGCATTAGTTTGTATACCCGTATGGTGTTAGTCAAAAAGGGTATTATAACTTTGGTACGGAGTTTGTAATGCCCCTTTATACTCATCGTCGAAAAAAATATTTAACACCATTGTCTTTTTCGTGAAATTCTAAGTCGAAATATGCATTTTCGTTCGTCTCTCTGCGCTGCCCGTGATCAAGATCAAGACGGCTGAAGCTAGAAAGTTGAAATTTTGATATTATGTATTGTTGTTTGAGCAAATCGGACAAGGTATAGGGGAAACTGTGGTACAGTGTTCACCCAATTTTAATATAAACCATTCATTTACTCGAAAGATGACAACAATTATAGTGAGTATAAAAATAGACCAAAAAGTTCCACGATCTACGGTAAAGACTGATAAAGACGCACAGAGAAGAACAAAGCACGTACAGAAATTTAAAAAAAAGGCCAATGGACGCATCAGATAGTTAGCGAAGAATAATTGCTAGAAATACGATATACAAACATTTGCAGGAAGACATCAAACAGATTTATATTCTGGCGGTTCTTTGTGAGGTCATATGCTCCACTGGGAGAAAGAGACTCCATAATTTTCCATATAAAGTATACAAAAACATTAAATATTCTATACGTCAATTACCAGCTAACTAACTAATGTGTTTTCCACACAAATAAAAACCAATATAACAAAAAGCTCAAATATTCACATCTCCTCTATTCATATTTGTCACAGAGGGTAACGTGCAAAACCTTTGTGGATTTGTGAGGTTTTATAAAATCCACCATAATACACTTGAATTTAACATACGAAGAAATATTGTAAAAATCCGCTGGTTTTAGTTGACTCTCACATAATAAATATTTTACACTTAGCTATATTCCGACAGAAGTCCTTAGAAGGAACATAAATCTTCGCTTTAAAGCACGTTGAAAATGCCATATGAAGCCATACCATATAACCACCAAGGTGGGTAAATGAAAATGGTTTTCTGTTTTATATTCCGCCAATTACCTAATGCATGGTGAAAGTGCACCATTTAACGGTGTTATCGACATTTTCAGTGCCCAAAGAATATTTGTGAATGTTCAACAATTTTTTATTATTTTTTTTTTTCTAGATATGAAGCAATATTTTTAATTGAGAATAGGTACTGATATGGCATGAAGTATTTCCAATGGTGTTTGTGAAACTATTTCTAAGTATAAGGAATAAGGAATAATTGGCTACCCTTTATGTGTATTTGATTATTATCTACGATTTTGTCCGTGTCTATTTTGTTTAAAGATATTGATTGAATTGAATATAAATGATTAAAAACCCAAAAAAACACATTAAATTGATTGCAGCGCCATAACGGTAGATCGTGGAACTTTTTGGTCTATTAATGAAATCTTCTTTTCTTTATTCTCTATCATTTTTGTTATATTTATTTTTTCCATAATTCAAATATGTTTTGAGTTAATGATTAAAAACCCTAGAAATGACATTAAATTAATTGCAGCTCGTTGTGGTCGTAGACTTTTTGGCTATTCTCATTTTTTCTACATTCCGACTATCTTTTGAGTATCTGATTAGTTTATATCAAAATTAGACGTACACTGTACCACAGCCTCCCCGATATTTTGTCCGATTTGCTCCAAAAACAATAGAGATCACAGGACTATATAATAAACTGTCAAAATTTCCGTTTTCTATCTTCATCCGTTTAGCAGAAATCTGATCACAGACACAGACGGGCAGATGGCCGGACATGCATATTTCGACTTAAATTTTTTATTTCTACGATAACTATTAAAGGACGTTACAAACTCCGAAACAAAGTTATAATACCTTTTGATTAACATCATGCTGGTATAAAAATGTTAAGGCAAACAGTAACGGCTCGTGAGAATTATTGATTCCATTATCGTGAGATAATTTTTAAAAAAAATGACGTCATTTTGATGGAAGAAAATTAATATTTGATTTATTTAAAAAGAATATTCACTATAATGGCACATCAAGGTAGAATAATAGGCAAGTGGTGGATACCAAAAATTCGCATAAATTATTTAATATGTGTAAAGAGAATTGATTGCGCGGCCGCGTTAAGATTAAATCAAAATTCTTTTTTGTTTGTTTATAAATAACATAAAATCGTTTATCTTCACATTTTATACGTAAACAATAATTATATAGGTATGAGTTTGATAGGTATATTTTATGTGGGTTCATTTGTTTATTTTGGATATATTCTGCTGCGTTTACGTTTTCTTTTTGTTTATTTTTACCAGCATATACCTGGGATTGTGTAAACATTTGTATGGTTTCATATTACTATACGATCTATTCTATACCAATGTATGTATGTAGTACTATAAGACGATTGATAATGGAACGACTATTTATATTAAAGTCTAATTAAATTTTATGTTATCTTTCTGTCGATAAATAAATGAAAAGGTATCGTCTACCTACCTACCTATAGCCAAGCCGATAGAGCGTTTTGGACATTTTTATTATAAACGATTTATATGTTTCCGTTCAACAAAAAGATCAATGCCTGGAAAATACAAAAAAAAAAAAAAAAAAGAAAAAAAAGAAGAAATAATCATTTTTGTTCGCCTCATAAAATACTTTCAAATAGACCTTACTCCACCTATTTAGCCAGGCTGAAATTGAGGTATTTTATCTTTTATACACACACAATAACGTGCAAGGTATGGTCCCGTAAAGATTTTGGTGTCAGCAAAAATTTTCTTATACAAAAGCACATATATATATATATATATATATAGACTATTTTCTATATATACATACATATATGTACATATGTATATCCTAGCATCTCTTCTCGGCACACATAGACATAACTATATTGTAGGACGTTAATATTCTTTTATACTCCACTCACCATATAGTTAGGCTAAGCTAAAGGTGTTTTTCCACCCATACATTTTATGATATGATGTGATATACGATAATATATTATGGGTAGGTGAGATTTAACCTTAACAATAGGATGAATGAGAAAATGGGCACAGTGAGAGGAAAAATATACTTCAATATGCTGTCGGATCCTTATAACAAAGAAAGTGCTTTATTGGCAGTTTTAGGAGAATAATGCAAAGGTAGATTGCTTACGGTGAATATTTTAAACTATGTAAGTTGGGTGCACTAAGTACAAGAACAATATAAAGCTTTCAAGTATATGATTTTATG
Source organism: Platyura marginata (assembly GCA_026745375.1). Taxonomy (NCBI): domain Eukaryota; kingdom Metazoa; phylum Arthropoda; class Insecta; order Diptera; family Keroplatidae; genus Platyura; species Platyura marginata. The sequence continues at coordinate 20,637 of JANSTT010007890.1, read as the reverse complement.
CTTTATTTAGGACAAGCAATGTAAGCATACTTAACGTATCTTATTAAATAAACATTGTAATTTATGTAATTATGTAATCACTATTGGCTTAGGTTTATGAATATACGTTCGTTAAAAATTTGTCTATTAACAGTGGAGTTTAGTTGTAAGTATATAACAGGTACGAAATGTCGAAAATGTAATAAACTTAAAATATTACATCAGCTTTGTGTATGCAAATATGTAGAAAATTAGTGTATCGTGCTCGTTCATTAGGGTGGTCTGAATTTGGCGAATTCATTTTTTAGCAAGGGCCGGCGTATGGATGCCACTACAAAATTGAGCAAAATTGTGTGCAAATAAAATATGTATTTTAAGATACACGGTATTTAAAGCAAACCACATTTGCAGGTACACCCGTTCCTCGATTTTCACGGCACTTGATTTACACGGTTTCGCTATTCACGGTTTGTAAAAATTTAAAGAAAAATCTTTTATTTCTATTATTTTGTATTGAACGCACTCATTTAATATTAATGTGTCTCGTTTTACACGGTTTCGATTTACACGGATTTGTTGTAAAACATATCTACCGTGCAAATCGAGGGATGGGTACGATTTATTGTATTGAATAATTATCATTATCACTTTTTCCAATTTTCTACGAAAAACTCGCAAAAACTCCATATAGAATTTTATACAAAATCTACCCAATCATTTTTGCATGTCCGTATATCTGCGTGTATATAATTGCTCAGCTCATGCATGTAATCCCGGTATAAAAGGACAATTAAATTTGGGTATATTTACAAATGGTTTTCTTTGACTCCTTTTGTTAAGTTAAATTTCACCATCATAAGGGACTGGCCACCTTGTGGTTATGTATGATATAAATATTTACCAAAAAAGCCTGTATCAGTTCATTAAATTCAACAAATTTCTATTAACCAACTGTGTCGTACTTTAACATTATAATTTTTGTTTTATTAAATGCTTCAACACTGGAAAATTAATAAATTTAAATTTACACGATAACATTATTCATTCAATATTCACCCCCAATCCAAAAAGCTTAAATCAAATTGTCTACAATTTTTCCAAACAACGTAAATTCGCACCTTAACATCTCAGCATCCTACCTTTCAGAGCTCATGCATAATGTATTAAATATGCAAAGATTACATACAGTATTTCCTTCAAATAAATTTTAAGACCTGACAACATAGCACAATATTGAGTATTATTTTATATAAAAATAACATAAACATAAACGCGCTTTGGTTGGTATAAGGAAGAAGCAAGCAGCAGCTATGGTAGAACAAGGTAGGTAGGTTTTCGTTTTAGTACTCTGCACCTAACTTTATATTCTTGGAGATGATGAAAAACTTTTTGACAGCGACAGGTTGTAGTGACAAAATAGACACGATATAAAATTATTTTTACCAGTAAACATGAAAGATGATATCTCCACTGTGTACAGAAGACATAAATTATGAAAATGAAAGATTTACGTAATATTTTTCATAAGAGCTGGTAAAAGTTATTATGAAAATAACCAAACAACTCAACGATAAAACATGTAGTAAATGAAGGTGTTTATTTCATTAGTAATTAATTAACATCTTTTTATAAAATGATGAGTCAATATGTTAGTCAATAAATTTATAAAATTAATTTCATGTAAGTTTTTCATCTTTAATCATAATTTCTTTAATATTAAAAACTTCCGAATAACTAAGTAGAAATTTAATTTTTCCTCCCTTTCCAATAACTACAAATCGTCCAATACCTTTTAAGTATTTTCTACATTTTACTATTACATGGCTTAATTGGATTTAGTGTATAGAATTCCATCAACTCCCCTCGCACAAATGATGATACATGCTGTGAGTGAAAAAATTGAATTACTCGAATATATCATAGGTGCACAAAGAACGACACTGACACTAAAATAATCAAGATAATCGCAATTATACAGTATGTAATTAAATAAGTTAAAACAAGAAACGAACAGACGCACTGAGACTCATACAAAAACTCCTTTAAAACCACTGTTAACTGCAGATCGTCTCCAAAAGTTGCACCATAAGACGGTCAAAAGCAATATTGCATTATAACTAGTAGGCGCAAGACATTTTGGTTTTTTTTAGGTAAAATACTTTAGTTTAGAAAGGTACAGTGCCATACTCAAAATTGGGTTAAAAATTAAACTTTCTTCAAATTGATTTTTTAACTGCTAAGCTAAGTACATGACCTATGGCCATAATTTTTATTAAATAAGCTAGATCTTAACCCTCGTAATATCAGGTGTTTATTACATAATGTACCACAATCATAAAACCACCTATTATTTCCACTTTTTCTTACGAATTTTCCAGCTAAACTGTTGCCGGAAAACTGAAGTTTAAATTTTCACATAGCTTAAATTTGATTAAAAAAATATAAGAGTTATTATTATGTAAATTGCACTGGGGTCTCGTTGAGACCCCATCTGGTATTGCAAGGGTTAAAGGTTTAAAAATCTCAAAAAATTAGCATCGAATTTTCTCAATTTTTTTTTTCTTCCATCAAAATGGTTTTTTTTTTCTAAATAAGTTCACGCTAAACTAATCAATAACTCTTAACGGCCCATATGGAGACCCACACGGTAGGTATTTAGCAATATCTCCCTGTAGCAGATAAAATGCTAACTTATTTTGACATATCATAAAAAAAGAAAAGAAAAATCATTGTCAATTTTCTCAATATACACTGACATAATATTTTCCCACCTATCGCTTATTGAATTTTCCATTCTACTTGAAAATATATAGATATAGATATATATATATATATACGATGATAACAAAAAGACAGGAAGGAAGCACGAAATATTGCTGTATTCAGGCATAATAATAATTCGATACAATATAAATCACCTGTTTTGTGAAACCACTATAAAAAGCTTCGAATTTACCTCTCAATAGCAATGCCATAAATTTTATATGAGCTTTGTATACCAAATACAAGGTATCGATATGCTTCCTTTATCGTTTAATAAAATATTGAATAGAGCGTTTGTATAGAATTGAAAATTTATTTAAAAAAAAATAAAAAAGTTGCATATGTATTTGATCGTTAAGCTTTATTAGATTACATATATAGATAGAAAATTAACTATGTGATAAACTATATAAGACATTTGCTATGAAATATACCACCAAGTAAAGACAATTTCATGTTTTTACTACAATCAATATTTGGACGCGGGTTTATAGCTTCGAATCCCATAAAAAGTAAATTATTGGTAACCGAAAATGACAGACAAATAAATCCTAGAGATTTGATAACCAGAAAAGGGTAGTTTTGGATAGGACAATATGGCAGACGTAAAATTTCATAAATAATTGCAGTACGGAGAAAAGAGAAACATTTTTGTTTGTTACCTTAGATTTCTTAGATTTACAATAAAAACTTTAAAAAAAATTCATATCTTCTAAACTACGGGAGCATTGTTCGGAGAACTTTATTTTTCCTGTTAGCTACTTCAAATATCTATCAGAAAAAACAATATTTGGCCGACTGTCATTGATATCGTGAGATATTTCCATAAAAATGATAATTCAAACACATCATATTAGTAAAAGATTTTTTAAAAATCGGGAGATTGGAGTTTAGCCTCTAAACAACAAGCAAATTGAAGCTGAGGCTTGTACAAATCCAACGATATATAGATGTTCAGGTTTTTTATATCTTATGTATTTATTTTGAATTTTTAAAAATGAAATTTAATTTTTTTATGTGAAATTCTATACAAATTACTTGAAATTTGTTGTTTCCCAATTTTCCTTTACCATTTTTCTCATTTTTTCTGATTTATTTCTTAATTGCCGAATTTTTTTATATCACAAACTAATCAATAGTTTTTCAAATTATATTCCACCTAGCATGCACCTTTCATAAAAATCAGGAAGTTATCAGTTGATCCAAACAAATAATCTGACTGGCATGGCGTCCCGCTATATGTAACCTAATGTCTGTGGTAGGTATGGTTACTGATTTTACAAAATAAAATAACTGGTACAAAAAAAAAAAAAATAAATAAAAAAAAAAACAAAAACAAAAAAAAAAGAAAGAAATATATTCGTTTGCAACAAGAGAGAGATTGAAACATCAAAAATGTTGAACAGACACTGCAAATCCTTTTGATTTATGAACAGAAAATTTTAGCAAGTTGGAAAATCTACCAGCAGCATGTGAATAGGTAAAACAAGATCGAAACAACTGCACAACAACGTTAACAACATGTGTGGTGAGATGTTATTATTAATATCAGGGGAACATGCCGGTATGAATGTACGTAGGTAATATCTGAGATTATTATTTTTATTTTGAATAAGTTTTTTTTTTCTTTTTTTTTTTTTAATTTCTTTTGTTGATGAGTTTGTACATGAGTTTGTTGTGTAATAAAATAAAATAGAATAATGCTTGATTATATCCTCTCACGATTTAAATACTAATTCTTGTATAGTCAGTTACACGACGGACTGGACAATGTCAAATAATACCAAAATAATAATAAAGCTTTTCAAAAAAAAAAAATACTACAAGGATTAAATTATTAGAATTTTTAGTAAATTTCATCCATTTCAAATAATTTGGTAGAACATTTTTTTTTTAAATGGCTAAAGGATCTAAATAACATTTTTATATTAGTGCAATTGAGGGCATTTTTGAAAGAAAAAAAACCCCATATACGGCAAAACATAGTTGCGGGAAAAACGCAAATCAAAGTTCATTTTATATGCCGCGGACAGTGTTAATGAGATTTTTTCAAAATGAAATCGAAGTAAGGGGTTTTCCATAAAATTAGTAAAAAAATAGGAATGTATTCACTTCGGTTTAAAGACTGTATCTGAGTCACGACGCAATTAACCCATTAATGTCCAAATTATGTAACGTTTTACTATTTTGCAAAACCTTATTTGCTTTCAAACAAAATCAAAAATACTATACTTGGTTGGGCTAGTCAGTAGGTTTTTTTTTTATGGAACCGTTTTAAGACTATTTATTGTATACGGTAAAATATTTATTAAAAAAATGCATTAAAAATTAATTTTATATGCCGCGGAGGGTTAATTTGATTTTTTTTCGATTGCGGCATTGAATATTTCGATCAGTGCTACCGTTTTTCTAAATGCAATAGTAGTAGATTTAATAAAGAGGGAAGTGTCCTGAGAAATGAAAACCAAAAACGATGCTAAGAAAAATGCCTTTTGGTTTTGGTATGAATGAAAAAAAAAATACGTACCGTCAGTGACAGTTAATCGAGTGACGGATAATCAAGGTTCCACTGTATGTATAAATTTTTTTTCTGTATAATTATGCCTTTTTTATAGTTTTTAAGATATCGACTTAAAATTTAGTACATTTACATTTTTAGGTATAGATTTATATGGTATTTTTCCATAAATAGTCTTAATTAGTGCCATCCATACTCTTTTAACGACTTTAGTATTGTTTTGCATATAATACTCTTCCTTCATATATATTTGTGTACGGCAACAAATGGATAGAAATATTACCTAACATCCGCAATTCCGCATGTCTATTTTATTAAGTTGCTCTTATCTGAATATACACACAAAACCACCAGGATATAATTTGATTGAATCTCATCTCACTCTGAATAGACAGGCATAATGAAATCAGTCAACCACTGGGATGCAAAATTCGTAGTAGTTTTAATATAAATAAATACAAAATAACCTACGAAGAAACGCCATCCATTGAGGATACCAAACAAAATGTATAAATATACGACCATATATATATGTATATAGTAATAGACATAGAGAGTTCTCGAGTACTCGAAGGCAAGATGGACCATGTGTGTCTCCAGTACAGTAAAGTGAAGGAGAGATAAAACAAAATTAAATGAACAACAGGAATATGAGGATGTGGATTTGGTGGAATGAGAATGAATTGGTACGGTACGGGTATAGTAGTATTATATAGTGCGGTGGTGATGATGACGACGATGAAGAACAAAATGGGGTTTAGTGGCGTTGCCACCTATATCTAGTTAAGGTAACTTAGTTGAGAGTTCTCTTATAGCTTAACGAAGTTTTCTGACCCATAGTAAAGGTGTTTAATGTAGTTGTACCGAACAAGGGGTAAATGAGAAATGAATGTTAGGAAAACATAATAGATTTATATTGTACGAAAGCTATTTAATTATATTAAAGGTAAAATGAGTTTGTATGTTGTTATATGTGTGTTATAGAAAAAAAAGACATTAAAACTTTCTGGAATGGAGGAATTATCCGATCTACTAACTCTTACCGGATTTGTGGGTATAATTTATGAGCCATCATTTATTATGCAGGCTGCCAGTTGCCAAAGGTATGTTTTCGTTGGATTATGATTTGGATAATGGTTCTTATATAATGCATTTAAGTACAAAAAGTTAAAAGAAAGAAAAAAAAAATGAAAATTTTTTATCTTGAAAAACTTTTACTATGTAAAGTTTTAGTAATTTTTTTTTTTTTATAAAATAGCTGTCATTGAGGTAATGTTGTTTCTAACAGAATCATGGTCGGTTGTTATTGGAAGTTACTTTTCATGAAATTGGTGAGTTGCTATTAAAATGACGAGAAAATGGATAGAGTTTTCTTGTAATTATAATTTTTTTTCAAATTCATATAAATTCATAAGAAATTGTCCATTTTATAATAATTTTATATGGGAGATTCTGTAAGGGTTGTTCAAAAAAAATAAACATCATTTATGAACATAAAAATTTAAAAATTATTAAAAAATTTCAAGTCTCTAGCTCAACGAGTTCTTGAGTTATCGAATACACCAGTTTTTGTTTCTTTTGCATTTTTACGATGAAAGATGTACAAACCGTGAATAAAAATTCGGATTTTAAATTTTGAAACTTTTTCCGCAAAAATGGTATGTAAAAGCAAAAAAAAAGGGGACAAAGGTACAAAAAAGGCATATTTTGAGTATAATTGATAGATAGTCGACAGATAGGTAGCCGTTTACTAGAGAATCTTGTTACAAATTCTTTCTGACACCAAAAAATCATTACAATTTTTTCTTAAAGCACCAAAAAAAAAACTTAATTGTTAAGTAATAAGCACACACAGAAAAATTATTTTCCTTTAAATCCCAAATACTGAAATATGTAATTATGAACTTCCAGCTATTTTATGTCTTTCTACACTTTAAGAGCTTTAACAAAAATTTTTTTTTTAGTATACCAACGAATAAACAACAAATAGTGAAAACTAAACGTTTCTCAACATAATCATTAGACGAGTTTCGGAAGTCTCTATGTATATAGCGTTCTTAAAAAAAAAAAGTTTCTTTATTTACGACAAAAACCAAACGACACCAAATCTTTATCGTGATTCTGGATTTACCTTATCAAAAATAACAATAAAAGAAGAACTGTGATTTATAGCACATTTTCATTCTTATCAATTACTTCAATCCAGCTGAGGTAAGTACTTAGTTAGCTGATGTACATATATATACACTCTATATAAGTATTTATCTAAAACAAAGCATTGAAATGTCCATCTTTTAGTGTATCCTTATAGTCGTATTATATATATACATATATGTAAGTATAGGTATATGTATACTAAAGTGGGTCCTTTTCCTATTGTATATCACATTGTAGGTACACAAACGTATTCGTATAGTTAGTTATTATATATCGTTTTAGATTTATGTTCATATAAATTCTCTAAAGTAAATTGTTTCAACGAAAATAATCAAGAGCACATAGTCCATATATGTACACAACACATATATTACATATATTATACATATGTAGAAAATAATGTACAAGGAGTATGTTACAGACAGAGTATGGTCAAAGAATTCCCGGCACAATTAGACAAAACTACGACGGTGTGGTAGAAAAGGTCGAAAATTATAACGACAATGGTTGCGCTGAGGTGGTGCAAGTTTCTTGTCGTAATTAAGATCGGCTACCATGGGAAAAGAAGGTATATTATAAAGGGGTTTTCATGTAGTAAATACAAAATGAAATTACTAACATTTTGTTTTTGTTTAATTAAAATCTGGTTTTATTCAATAAAAGAGTTTGTTTGTTGAATTTATTTGTTTGAAAGGTAGACCAATTATAATGACAATAAAATGGCTGTTTTGTCATGTCACAACTAACTAATTGTACAATTTTTTGAAGTGGGATGCTAACCACAGTTGGGCGATGCCATTAATTTTCTAAATTCGTTTTATTGAGAATTTCATTTGAAAAAAAAAAACTTTGAGAGTAATTTTATTCAGACCAAGATTGATAAACATGACCTTTAGCATGATCGATGTGCTCAATTAATTTATATTCATAAAAATACAAAAAATCTAAATAATATTATTAACCAGTAAGGAAGAAATAATTGACTACGCTGATTATCAGTACTTATTCGGTATCTAAGATTTTGTTCTTATCTATACAACAAATAGATATTGACTAAATTGAATGATTAAATACCCTAGAAATTATATAAAATTGATTGCAGTGCCAAAACGGTAGGTCGTCAAACTTTTTAATTTATTAATAAAATCTTCAATTTTTCTCTAATCCAAATAAATTTCGAGTAAATGATTGAAAAACTCTAGAAACTATGTACATATACATATATATATATAAAATTGATTGGGGCGCCATAACGGTAGGATGTGGAATTTTTTGATCTATTAATGAAATCTTTTATTTTTTTATTTTCTATAATTTTTGCTATGTTAATTGTTCTCTAATCTAATTCATTAAGATCATACGGGTATAAAAATGTTATAGGATCGAATAAAAAACAGCCGATTTCTTTTACCATCTTAGTATAAAATACTATTGTAATATATACCAGAGTGTTATATCTTTGTTAAATATATTCGTAAATAATAGAATTTTACAATAAGTCTATAAAAATATTCTCAAAACCACCGTCAATTTATAATCAACCCATTTTTGGTATATACGATCACAAATAGACACAGCCAACATTCAAAAATTACAAATAATTAAATTAACAAACTTTGTCATTTACCTTCCATCGAATTTCATTTCTAAGTTCATTACCGAGTTGCTTTATCTCTTCTTTATTATAAAATTTTTGGTTTATTTTGGTATATATTTTAACGATTAAATTACTTTCTTGTATACACACAATATTATAAATGACTCGGAGGATTTCCATTAGGAAAATACAGGAAAACTTTTTGAATGATAATTGGGTTTCTTCAGAAGCATACATTAATCGATTATAATTCTCTTTAAAGTTATCGTTTTTTATGTATTCCATTGCTATAAACCAAAAACGCAAAAAGTGAACGGATGGTGATGGCTGTTTGTTCACTGAAAATTGTTTCACCATACTTTATATGCGTGTGTATATATAATAAAAACAATAACCACTAAACGTTTCACATTCCGTTAATTTCCCAAAGGTGAAACCACAAGACATTTTCCATTAGAAATCATGGAGTTGAGAAAATTGCTTTGCCACCTGTTTTGTATATTATACAATGTTAAGTATAAATTTAACCAAATAAATTGAAATGAGTATTTCTTAAGTGTGTTAAAGCAAACAGTTACCCCAAGTGACTTAATAAACTTCCTTCCATCATCATACATATTCTTCTTATCTACCTTTGTGTATTAAGGTTAAGGAACAAGTTCTTGTGTTCTCGAATGGAATATGTGTGTGTCTAAATTGGTTTGAGGTTACACCTCAAAAATTTCTGTAAGTACTGTTTGGAATTGTTTTATGAGTGAACATATACGGAGTAAAGGTAACACAGAGGGAGAGATTAGCTTGGTTGTTGAATAAGTTTTGGTCGTATATATATTATATTAAGGGATTATCAATTAAGTGGTTACATTTTGTGGAATTGAAGTTAAGATAAAAAAGTTATGTAAAATGTTAAGTACATAACTTTGAAATTTGATATATTAGAATATTTTCTATAAAAGTGTCTATATGGATCTTATTATTAGCTTTTATAAAAGCTGAAGTGAAGTCCAGTAATGAGTTTTTAATTTTTCAACAAAAACCTAGTCACATTATTCTAAAAAAAAAACAATTTTTACAGCAAAATGAGACTTTTTTTTCTGTTCTTCTTGGGACTATCATTAGATAATGAAAACAACATTTAATCTAAATGATGACAATGAGTACAATTAGAATACAATTTGATAGGCAAATAGTGTAAAATTTTGTTGATAATAATAAAAACCTTATAAATGCTACCGTAAATTTATAGAGTCTGGCAGCACCGTAAACTCTGGCCAATTTGACTATCTATGCTGATATTGTGTGAGATGATTTTGAGTTGTTGGAAATTTTGTGGCCGCACTCTTAAAATTAAACAGACAGTTTGAAACACTGAAATATTATGTCCATTGCTCTTGTATATATAATTTATTTGTCCTTAATAATAGGAACAGGACATCTGAAAGCTATACTTATAGGTATATGATTGTGAAATTGTTCTTTGCGAAGCTTTTATTATAAAATACGTGATGCTGTGTCTATGTGGGCGGGATTTTTTTTTACATATCTGGCTACCTTTTATAGTCGAAGAAAGATTACATCACTTTTGCGTATTCTCTTGTTTTGTACATTTAAAACTGACAACTAAATTTATATATTCCCTAATAATATTATTCATACGGTGTGATCCCTTTTTTAGCGTATACATAAATGAACTGGAATATCTGGAGAATTTGTTGGACAGTAAAAACTGAATATTTATAAGGGTACCTATACACAAAGACCTCGACTTGCGTTGTTAATTGGTTCCATAGAAAGCCGACACAAATCGAAATAGTAAACTATAACATGCCAACATTTTTAGGATATTTTAACGTCGTTAGACGCTATTTCTTCGTTGAATCTAATTTCCTTTATTTTGAAACATTAAGAGTCGTGTATGATAAGTGATAATAAAATTTTAAGTTTGCACTTGAATTTTTTGTTTACATTCGATTAATACAATCCCTATAAATATTATAAATAGTCCATAAACGACGCAACTTCGAAAACGACGCAAATCGAGGTCTTAGTGTACATAATTCTAGAAAAAAGTTAAGGTAATTTAGAGATATAATTATTATTAAATTAAATGTAGAATTAAAATTTTTTAATTTGTTAAACTTCGTATACACGCGGACAGAAAGAAAGTTCAAAATGTTAAAATAAATAATGGAAATGATTTAAATCACGCTGACAACAAAAAAACTCTAAATGTGAAATTCTATTGATAAGCACTGCCCAAAAGGGAGAAAGGACAAAGCGATGCAAAAAGAGTTATTGTATAGTTACAAAATTTGTCTCCTCTCCATTATAGTTTTATGTTAGAGTAAATTTCAGAGACTGTTGCATTTAGCAAGTATCCTTGAATTAATATTTAAAACAATAACAGCCAATAAAAACAGCCAAATAACAAAAATAAAATTTAAAATTTTCTGTAAATAGTTAGGCTTTAGGCATATACAAATACACATATTCTTTATAGGCATAGGTAGATAGCGTTCTTCATATATATTGCCCTTTTTTACATTTTTTTATAGCCAGGGGAATATCAATTTTAATAATAACAGAAACAATAAAATATTATACCAAGGAATACATAATTGATTTCACCTTTATTGCATATCCGACTATATATACCTTAGACAATTTATTCAGAGCACGTAAATAAACAACATATTCCCTTCATTCACATCTGGCGTAGCATCTCTTTTATATACAGATAAACATAAAGTTCAGACTCCTTATGTGGATACTAGCTAGGAATACCTTTTCTCCTGTAGTATTTTTCTATTTTATTATTCCACGATTCTCTGCAATAACCACATTGTTAAAATCACCGCGTTTATGCCTTTTTTACCTTTTCTAATATCCCATGTGGCAAGTTCGAAATTTGGTTTTTATATATTTTACTCGTAAAATTGTAAGTTCAAGGAAAACATAAAATGGGATATATATATAAATATATATATATATATATGATGGTATCCTATCCGTGAATATAAGTGAATTCGATTTGCTCTACGAAAAAAAAAAAAAAAAAAAAAGAAAAAAATGCTTAAAGGAGCTTGAAATCCTACATAAAATAAGAGATCTCAAGTGTAAACAGTATATCTAACAAACTCGTAGCTTATATGGCCTCATATTAAGGCAATATTCAACGTTTATTGCTTGTAAGTTCTTAAAGTTCATGGTGTTCGCGCCGAAACTGTAAGATAGAAAATGTTCCATAAAATATGTTTTCAATGCCATAAGTGCCATTGTAGTAGAACATAAATGCTTTCACATATGCAAGAAAACCGAATTTCCTTAAATAAAATTGCGCCACAAAATAAAACTATAGGAACAATTTTATATATTGCCCAAAGATAACTATATTTGCAGAGGCGTTTTCGCTCAGAAATTATTTTATGTTTTCCTTTTCGATATGTATGAAATAAAAAGTTTTTAAGGGTGTTCAGCATAACTTTAGAATGTGGAATGTTTTTTTTTTTATCTGCTTGCAGTAAGTATCATTTATTTATCGGGCAAATATTTAAGATTTGTTTAAAAAAAAAAACCCCAAAAAAATTATTACAGTCTACTACAATCTTCTCTCGTCGTTGTAGTCAATTTTTTGTTTGTTCTTGTTTAAAAATGCTTAGCGTGCGTAGTACATTAATATAACGTCTATGCGCTTTTTTTTTATCGAGATTCGAGACGGTAGTGAAAGGTTTTCATTATTTGAAACAAGAATGAGAAAAATACACAGATTTTCACCATAATTCAATTTCAAATTAAAGAGTTCAATTTCAAATTTAAGAGTAAATGTATTTCTACCATTTTAACCAAAAATGCGTAGATAAAAAATTAGTATTTACGTCTTAAACCTCAATAAGTCGTATCAAATCTCAAATACCTATCGAAATATTTACACAGTTTTTTTTTTAGGTGTACCGCATGGCATCATCATCAATACTAATAAATAATTTCCCTACTTCCATAGTAGAAATTCTTCAATAAATCAAATAGTCTAATAAATTCTAGGACAATTTATCTTCTAGTTAATATTCAAAATTACTTCCTTAGTTGATACGCCTATGCATAATTATATTCTATTTATTCTATTGATAATAACTATACTTAATACGTGAGATTACTAGCATCAATTTATACGAAAAGGCAATTTTCGAAATTTCCTGGTCCATACACCTAAAATATTATTATATAGAGGTGGAGGGTTAAATGTCAAAATGGCTAAAACACCATATAAGACGTATCATCTTACCTTATTTCTATTAAAAACATATACCAAACCTAAGATAAACATACTTCTTCAGAGTTAGTGTATCCGTATACCTACATATGTATGTACGAGTATATACATATATCCAGACGAGTACATTATATGTACGTACTCACATATAATGTGTATTCCTTGACATTAAGGTTAACACCTGAAATTGAATTAAATCAGCTGTTAAGTGTAATAGAAGCATATATGTGAAAAGGGTGCTTAATAGTGTTGATAAGGGTATAGTAAGGCAAAATTCTATTTGTTGAATTATATATATATATATACATTATGGGGATGTATTTAATTTTATTAACTATTTGTTTGTTTTCTCTTCATTTCTATTTCTATTTTCTTTTTTTTTTTTTTGTTAGTATAGGTATAACCTATACAACACGTACATATATTAATTAATTAAAAGCTCCAAAGCTCCGTACGTATAAGATGCGTGGAAGATGAATATATTTTTTTGGAAAGCAATAATGCGAATGGAACCTCTCTCATATCAAGAGGGTGTCTGTCATGAAATGTACCACTCTAATTAATATCTGTGTAGGTATATTATGTATATGTATATGTACTATATAGTTAGTTCTAATTTTCTTTATCCTTAATCCTTATAACGATTTTTGTAAGCTTTCAATTTTTCAACCTCCTCTCCACCCCCGGCGAGAGAGAGAAAAAAAAAACTTCATACGCCCAACTTAAGCGAAACCAAACTTCACAGAAACAGCATCTGCTCATATTTTACATTTACACCAATTAGTATAATAACTAATTACCTCTAGTCGTTTTCCTTAAAGCATCCCAGCAGACATCGCGCTTTTTACAAATTGTTGCCTGTTCCCCGCATAAAGCCAAATGGAAGGTAAAATAAAGAATAAAGTGAATTAAAACTTGCATATTTTAGGATGTCATCTTTGATAATGTCTGATTTTATTAAAGTGTTTCCCTGGGTATATATGGTACGATATTACAAATGATCAAATACACCAACCGAATTTGTTGGCGCGCTGCCTTTCTCCAGTAAAAATTTCTCACACTCAAAATGTTTTGTATCCACACCGTATCCACCTCATGAAAAAGCACTTGTTTATTAGAAAAACATTCTCCTCCTACTCTCCTGGTTCAAAAAATGTATCTACACTTTTGTTAATTAGAGAGCTGGTTATTTTTCACTGTTCTTAATTTGGTTACGTTGAGTTGTAGTGGTGGAGGTGTTAAATGAATGGGTGTGAGGAGGATATATTTCATTTCCTAATGAGATACCGACAGTCATTTTTTTAGCGTATAACACAGGAAGGGTGAACTTTTTTCATCACTTTTAGAGGTCGTTGTTTATATGGCATTTGAATGTCTGGAAAGTATTTTTATTTTTGTTTTTTTTTTTTCAATAATGTGCTTTGTTCATTTTTGTTGTTGGTTGGTTTGCTTTAGTAAATTAATACATAGAATATTGATCTATACGGATACATTATGTTACCAGGCTATATATTGGACATTGAAATTGCATGTCTCTATGTAAGTATGTTGTAGAAGACCTAATTAATTTTTTATTTTTATAGTTGTTTCTCTCTCATAATTAGTAATAAATTTTTAGACTTAAACATGAGTTTCAAATATCTATCAGAAATCAAATTTGATACATTTCGGTAGAAAATTCGATTTTAGTTGGGAATTTTATAAAAATCGGCCTATTTGAGTTTATCTTTAATAGGGTTGTTACAGTAACATTTTTTTTCGAATTTGTTACATTTGTTACAAAAACAGGTAATAAATGAAACAAATGTAACAAATGTAGCAAATTAATACGATTCCGTCCAATTCAGTTTGACAGATAGGTACATGAAGTAATGCCATCATCACTAGAAGTATTTCAGAATAGCAAATTGACGATAACTGAGTTGAAAAATATGTCCCAATTTTGGTAATAAATACATGTAAGCAAATGTAATTTTTGTCGTGTAACATTTATATTTGTTACCAGTAACAAATTAAGTATTATGTTAAAGCTAATGTTTACTTTTTTATAATTTCACTCTATAAAAGATCAAAAATATTTATTATTTCAGCTAAAATAGGTCCAGTCTATAAATAATGAATTATTAATGGTCAATTTCTAAGCTTTTGATACAAAAATTAATGTTGACAAATAATGCCTAGCTTTTAATTACAATCGGCTAGTTCCCACTCATTATCTTGACTGGCAATACAATCCCGTATATACTGTTAGGCAATGAATCAGCACTATTGTTTGTGGCAAAATTTGGAAAACTTCGTTATGTTTATCAAGGACTTGTAGGACATTTTTATAAAAAAAAAAAATAATGCAAATGTAAAACAATTTCCATTTTTTTTTCTATTTCAAATAATGCTCTGGATTACCTATTTCAAATGAAATGAATTGTTAAAAAATGTATAAACTTCTTCATCCACTTTGTTAAATATTTCTTTCTTTTCGATCTTAATTTATTCTATAAATATTTTATGCAAAAATTCACTTCCAAATACAAATTCGAAAACCAAACAATAAATTGCTAATCAAATATAAATCACCTCAAATTAATGATTAACTCAAAACAAACAGAATTGAATAATATACCGGGAGTAGGTAGCTGCCGAGGTAGAAATAATGTTTTTGAGGGTTGTTTAAATTTATATTAAAAGGCTGTGTGTGTGTATGTTTTCTCAAAGAATGCTAAAACATAAAGGAAACAGCGTTTTGTTTTTGGCAAAGCAACTAAATAGACGCTAGGGATAAAGTAAATGAAAAGTACTTGGGATAAGTTTTAAAGTTTTAGGTTTAGCGACAATAATTACATAATGACGTTAAGTAGGTAGGTAAGTAAGAAGGTTTATTAATAATGGAAGTATTTTTCACTAAATAAACAAAATGGTTTTTACATTTTTTAATGTATTCATATGTTCATTTACTATTCACACATAGTTAGACTATACAAATTTACTATAAAACCAATGCATATCAAAATGTATTATAGATCGTTATTAAGTAAATTAAAAAAAAAAAAAGAAAAATTACATTTAAAAGTCAAATGATTTTATTAAAAAGTCGTTGATAATTAATACCACTCCTACGTGGAATACTGCATGAATCTTTAATAATGTACGTTCATTTCTTATACCATAATTTATTCAATTATTACAAAATCCCAGCCTTTTAAAAATCGACCAACGTAACGTAAACCAATTAAAACTTCTTCGGAAATATTCCTTTATATTTTATAATCAAATCATGAAAAAAATTAAAATTTATTGAAAGTTTTACGAAAGATTTTCTGATAGAAATGGTCAAGCTAGGAAATATGTATGTATGTATAATAATGGTGAAAACTTAAAGTTGTTTAAAAAAAAAAAAAGAAGAAAAGAAGGAAATTATACGCAACTTCCAATGACACTTGAAGACTAAAATAGTGTTTAAGATAATTTAGTATTAAGAATAAAAGTTCATCGTGTTGTATAAATATTTAAAAATTAAAGTAACTCTAATATACTCCAAAGGTTAGGACGGTACTTAAAATTTTTTTCTAAGGCTATTCAATACTAATATTTTGAGCTATTCAATACTAATAATTGACTCAAATGACTTGCTAAGAGGAGGTTCATGAACCAAGATTTTATTTCATAAATTTATCGACATTTCAAAAATGTAAAATAATTAACAATGCCGCACGTACATATATTATTACAAAAAATATGCCCCATTACGATCTGCTAATTTTTTTTTTACATCAATTTTTAATCATTTTAAATCATTTTTAATCATAAAACAATGGTGACATTTAAAAAATAAATAAAATATTAATTCGTAGTATTAAATATAAATCTACCGATATCTTAGGTACATATATGTACCACCATACAATTAATAAATGTACCACTTATTTCTATTTTCAATATGGAAATTGATGAGTACAAATTACACATTTCCACTTATACTGTTCTAAATGAAAATCCATTGGGAAAAATTAAAAAAAAAAAAAAATAATAATAATAAAACTTTTCCTTTGGCTTAAAAGTTTCATTAACATCGAGTTCGATATATATTGACAGTAATAAATAAAAGTTGAGATGCAATGAACTATGAAATTTATAAGAAGATTTAGTAGAGTTTCGAATTTCAATTTTATTTCTGATAACTCTGAATTTAAGAGATGACACAGAAAAAATCTAATTTGTCTCTATCTAAATGACAAATAACAGGAAAATTGTATGCATGTGTGTTTACGAGGAAAAAGGGAAATAGATGGAAAATTAAAATACTCTCGCATACATGTTAGCTTTTAATAGTGTCGAGTGCAATCAGAAAAAAAGCTTTTTGTGGTAATATGAATTTTGAAAAAAATTGTATTTAAAATGCACAAATTGAACAAACTAATAAGAATTATGGTTTTTAGCTTAAAAATCTTAATTTGAAATTCCAACCAAATTGTTTTGAAGCTATAAAAAACCTGGACATAAAGTTTTGTTATGTTCATTAAATAAGGAATTTCTGTATTTCGAAACCTTCCCTATATGGGGTTTATATGTATATGCAACATGTTTTATAATTACATATTCCATATATAGAATGATGGTCAGGGACTACTGATGGTCTGTTATATAAATAACAGTTTTATAAGAACTTAAAATTTCAAGAAACGAGTGTCTTACTGTCCTTAAGAAAGTTTAATACATTTATATGGAAATGGAATTTAAATGAAATTTTATTTGGTGATTTATTTGAATGCTACATTATGTAGTGAGGGGGCAGCTACATTGTTGAGCTTAATATTTACATTTATGCTTACCCACTTTTTAATTTGACCTAATAGTAAACATTTTAATAATTTTTTTGTTTAATTACATAGAAGGGAAGGAAATTTATCATTTTACTTAACCCGTCTTTTCATGTGAAATTTTATTTTTGTAGATACACAGTTTTTTCGTTTCTAGCGAAACACATATTCACTTTTTAATACCTTTCTGACTAACTTATGAATTTTAACTTTTCTGGACTTATTTAGGAAACTGAACCACTTATTTAAAGCTTCTCAGTTATTTGTAAAAGAACAAATCGATTCGTTTTATATAATTTTCTTTAATAATTCCTACATATTATATAAAGCCATATAAAGAAACAATCATGTTTCATTCAGAATTCTCTCCTCACTCGCTTACCAATAGTATTGTTGAATTTTTACCTTTCAAGTTTGCTTACCATCAAGCCAACAACCAAAAGTGGCGTGGCAATACGATTGTCCTTTAAGTGGATTTAGGATTTACGGCAATCCCAGCAATACGTGAGAAGATTATACCGTAAGCTAAGCGGAATCATAATATAATACGATCACATGGACTCGTACCACTCGTATTATATGTATATGTATATGTATGAGCGGGGGTAATAAATTTATATGATTTTCAAATAACATAAATTAGGTGAATACGAGAGTATACGTAGATATATCAAAAGTCAATGTAGAGATATTTTATTACAAAGCTAAATTGTATGCCAGAAAAAAAAATATTTTCCCATTTGGGATTTTAATATATTTTAAAATAGGTTTGGTTATCGCCCGAATCATTTGAATTGACTTTCGAGCTGAGCAAAATATTATATTTTTATGGATTATCCAAAATTCAATTTCAATATCATATGTGTTTAAAATTGCAGACGCATAATTTACTAGTAGTATTGAGTATTGTATATGTAGGTAAATGGAAATTTTATTACACTCACTCAATAAAATTACTGAGAGAAAATTTAAATAAATATTTTAACACGGAACACGGAAACTGGAAAAAAAAACAAATTACAATATTCACACTCTATATATAATATGCCAATCTCATTCGAGCTAGCCTCGGTTGAGGCAGACGGTCCCATAATACGGCAGAGCGCAGCAGGAATAATTTTCGAGCATAAAACTTTCAGCAGTAAATATTTTCCAATATAATATTTTCTGTAATTTACGATAATGGATGCCGTAATGCGATATCAGCAAATGGCCCGATAAATTTACCTGGTGTTGTACACACTTTTAATGGTCGTTATTTAAACATTTTCTAGTTATTGAATTACATATGTATAGGTACAATACCTACGAGCATACAACCATAGAAAATCGAAATATTATGGGATGTATAAATTATTTTCCAAGAGTAATACAATTATTATTAAAACGTTCTTTTTTCACATACATATGTACATACATACATGCATACATATGTATGCATTTGAAGAATAGTGGCGGCTTGTAGAGCAAAAGAACAATCTACATAAAATGAACAGCCTGAACAAATAATAGAAACGCCTCTGCAAAAGCTCTCATATGTAGAAATATAATTATTTAAATTTATTATAATATTATTTTTAAGCATAGGTTACCTAACCTATCCCTACATCCTACATAACTAAAAATCAAATTAATATTCATAATATTTTAGAAAGTTGAAAGTACAAAATTAAATTATTATACTGATAATTAAGTTTTATTCAACAAATCTGGCAAACACAAACAGGTAAAGCCGCACAACACTCAAAAATTAAAAACAATTAAATTAGCAAACTTTGCCATTTACCTTCCAACAAAATTTCCTTTTTAAGTTCATTACCGAGTTGCTTTATCTTCTTTATTATATCATTTTGGTATGTTTTAACGACATAATTACAAGCTCTGTATAATAATTTGTGGATTTCTTTGATGAAAAAGCACAGAAAATACAAATAAAATTCGTATTTACGTATAGCTGAGACAAAATCTTTGGATGTATAGTATTTATTTTGGATTATAATAGCTGATTAAGGTGAAAAGGTACAACTAATGTAGTATAGTAGTTGCCAACAATATTTACACGAACGCTTTTAATTCCAAGTTTAACTTAAAGACTTGTTTTCAATGAAATTTGTTTAAAGACTCAAAAACTCTGCAGTATTAATAGAAAAAAAAAGAATTTTAAGCCCCCCGTCATTTTTTTTTAAAGTAGAATATTTATTTGATTAAGTGTAAAATATGTTAGTGCCGCCATCTGAGAATCAATGGGTTGTATACATTTTTTCATAGTGAACGAAGATCGAATTAAAATGGAAAATTGCAAATGGCGTAGACAGTTTTGAGACCGTCACAGATAAATATTGTGCTTAATTTTAAATAAATATACTCTAAATATTGTGTTTTAATTTAATTGTAGTGAAAATATCAACAATGTGTGCGGTATTTGTGTTTTTGTTACTTCTTACCCCTGTAACTAACCGACTAAATGGCTCAGAGCAATGAGTGGTTGCCTTTGGAGCGGGAGGTCCCGGGTTCAAGTCCGACTGGGGTAAAACATGAA
>JANSTT010007880.1:0-26798 GCA_026745375.1 Platyura marginata | reverse complement strand
AGATATTGGGCCTTTAGCTCTGTATAAATTATGTTTTTAAAGACTTAAGACATAAAATAAATCATTAAATTCTAATATTAAAAAAAAGTTTGATTTTTGAGTTAAATTTTTGTCTTTGAATTTTGTCCAGCTACTTTATTGGCACACGTTAGTACATATCTGCACTGTCCACTGCGTGGTGTTACGTTGAACATTGGCGTCATTATAATGTAGTAGATTTTGTTTTATACATTCGTTGTTCAGTTTTGTTAGAGGTAAGATGTTCATTTTGTAACCTATATAAGCTCACCAGGGCTTCGAGTACTAAGCATTTAGGTAGAACCAATCTTCACTTCAGCACAAACCGTTTACATTTTTTTTAAATTATGCCTACATCTACGGCTTGAACCAATCCTGTTTTATATGAGTTCTGTGTATCGTTTTACACGGTTTGTCGTGGAACGTATCTACCGCGTAAATCGAGGGGTAGGTGTACTTTTTGATTTGTATTTGATTGTAAGGAGAAAGTCAAAAGAAAGTATTATATACTTATAGAAGATCAAGATATCTTAGTACCAAGTTTAAGCATACCATTCATAGTTATTGTAAAATTTAATTTCTTTTTTATATTCCTGTTCTCTATACTTACATAGAATTACTGAATTTTGCCTGAGTTAAAGATTTATTTCGAGACGTGGTGTTCCTATTTCTATGATAAGCTTTTTATACACGTTAACGTTAAACCAATTTGACAGCTAAATGCTAAAATATTTTTCAAAAAGGGGTGATGTCGACATAAGCCAATGCTTATCATATCTAATCATAAAGAAAGAAAGAAAAAAATTCTACTCTACGTTTAAGGAAAATTGGGGCATTTTTATGTTGGATTTAATGTTATGTATTTTTCCCAGAATAATATTTTACATTAAAAATGAAAAGGCATCTTAAATTTTCATTTTTTTGTTTTTTTTTTTTTGTTGTGAAAATTGAATAAAATGACAATCTACTTTTCTTTTGTAGTCGCTCATTTATGGAACAATATCCATTACACGATCTATTAGTTACTAAGTCATAATTACATTAGGCGAACATTTTTTTCTCCATTTTTTTTTTTTTGGTTTGTGTGTACGGGGGTGGGTACTAAACAGCGACAATTTAATATAAAATTGTAAATGCTTTTAAATTACATTGTTGTCATAATTGACCAAAGTACAAAATACATCGTATATAAAGCCACGTGAAACCATAATAGGAATTAGTGAAAAATGTCAATAATAAATATTTTTTTAAGTAAAAACATTGTTGGAGTCTATTTGATTAAATTTTTGTAAATACAAATGTTGCTGTGTATCTAATGTGATATATAGGTATACACAACCACTCATACATGCATATGCATGTGTGTATTTTGTATATACACTTTGTACAGGCTAATTCCGCTATTAATTAACATTCTATCAAAACCAATGAATTGATAACAATTCGGTACCTAGTGCAATCGTTTTCGTGTTGTTTATTTATTTATTTTGCGTTGACGTACGTATTGTAAACCTTAAACTATTGTTTATTTTCCATTTAAATAAACATATACATAAACTAATGCTTACCTTACAATTTCAGATGTATACCCCCGTAAAGTACCAATAAATAAATTTTGTTTGTATTCATACATAAAAAAAAAAAAACTATATTGATAAGCAATATAATACCTACTGTCGACTCCCTGTCGCCACCTAACAATTTATATTATTATTATGTATTGTGGAGTTTTGAGTCAATATTTTTGAAGATATACACACAATAAATAGTGATTAATTGAGAGTTCCGTTTATTGTAGATTTTTTTTTAATATGATATTTAATGATTTAGTAATATTCTCTTAAATGTTATTACTACTTACTTACATTACATTAATTAGTCGATGAGAACTTTTGATATGTTTTCGATATATGGTCCCTATAAATTTTGTACTAGGTAAAGGTAAAGCCGGAATAGATGACCTAATAATATAACATGGGATGATTTTAAAAGATTACAATTTACTATTGTAAAGATCATTACTTTATGACCCTCTGAATAATAAAATAATATCCTAAGAAAGTAGAGTACCCAAAAAAGATTATCATTTCTTATTGAGCTTCACTCCTTTATCCATTACCTCTTACATTTGTTTTATTTTGAGTTTTATCTAATACTAAAGTTGTATACCAAGTAAAATAAGAAAAACACAAACAAAAAATGCAGAAGTTAAATGTGTAACAATAATATTGGCCGCGGGTTGTTTTGATTTTTTTTTCTTACAAACTATTGACATTATTTAGTTCAGTATATTTTATTTTTCTATTCGTTTGTAATGAATTTAGCTTTATGCATAAGTAGTTAGTGGCTTCACGATGCTTTTAGCTTATAAATTTTAATTGAAACAGTATCCTACATACTTACATATGTACATACATATTCGAATTTATAACTATTACAATTGAATAGTATTATTATCTTTTTATCTTTATTTATAGTACGAGGATGTCGTCCTGGAAAATCGGTTCAAATGACCGAACAAGAAGTTAGAGGATTATGCCTTAAGTCGCGTGAAATATTTTTGCAGCAACCAATTTTGCTAGAACTTGAAGCTCCTCTCATAATTTGTGGTATGTTACATAGATATTTGACCAAAATTTAATTGATAATTCAAATAAATAAAATAATTTCAGGTGATATACATGGACAATATACAGATCTTCTTCGATTATTTGAATATGGAGGCTTTCCGCCAGGTGCAAATTATTTATTTCTTGGCGATTATGTAGACAGAGGAAAACAATCGCTAGAGACAATATGTCTGTTACTTGCATATAAAATTAAATATCCAGAAAATTTTTTTCTGTTACGTGGAAATCACGAATGCGCCAGTATTAATAGAATTTATGGTAAATTAGAGCGATCTTTATTTAATTTAATTTCGATTCATTAATATTATTTTTGTGTATATACATTTTAGGATTCTATGATGAATGTAAACGAAGATATAATATAAAATTGTGGAAAACATTTACAGACTGTTTCAATTGTTTACCAATTGCAGCAATTATTGACGAGAAAATATTTTGTTGTCATGGCGGCTTAAGTCCTGACTTGCAAGGTATGGAACAAATTAGAAGAATAATGAGACCTACAGACGTACCCGATACTGGATTGTTATGCGATTTATTGTGGAGTGACCCAGATAAAGATGTTCAGGTACATTTGTTATATTGAAAACAATGAAATATTCAAAGTTTTTCTAATAAATTCTCATTTAAAGGGATGGGGCGAAAATGATAGAGGTGTTAGTTTTACGTTTGGAGCAGATGTAGTTTCTAAATTTTTAAATAGACATGACTTGGATTTAATATGTCGGGCACATCAAGTAATTTTTTTTAATTATATCATAATTAATTCGATCATATTTTTTTAACATAATTTAAAATTTAGGTTGTTGAAGATGGCTATGAATTCTTTGCCAAACGGCAACTAGTTACACTTTTTTCAGCACCAAATTATTGTGGTGAATTTGATAATGCTGGAGGTATGATGTCAGTTGATGAGTCACTTATGTGTTCTTTTCAGGTAAGAATTGTTTTTTATTGTCTATATCTTCATTTTTCATTATTGTGATTCGAATGTATGTTTATAAGCCCAAGAAGTCATCAAACAAATCTTATTAATATAAAGTGTCCATAAAATTGTTTAGCAAAAAAAAAACTACAAAACAAATACCCATTTTACAGATATTAAAACCATCAGAAAAGAAAGCAAAATATCAGTACAGTGGAATAAATTCGGGCCGACCATCAACGCCACAAAGAAATCCACCAGCCGTTGGTACAAATAAAAAAAAATAATATAACAATCCTACATTTTCATATCCCTATTAAATATAAGAAAAGAAAAAAAAAATTAAAAATAATTCAGTACTTGTGAATAATAATTTATTTATTTTTAAGATATTTGAAACGCGCCCGTCTATTTTCGTTTCTTAAAGAAAGATAAAAAGAAGTTAGTTTTAACGAAAAAAAAGAAGAAATTATTATTTTATTTTACGCATTAATTCTGTTAGAAAAAGAATGTATTTACCAGTAGAAAAAAAAAACTTTTTAAAAATTCAAACATAATCAATAAAAAATATACAAACTAAAATCACTATTTTTCGTCGATTTCTTGAATGTGATCTATATTTTGTCATAGTAAATTTAAACAAAAACTCAAAAATAGTGAAAATGTAATAAAATAATAGTAATAAAATCAATTTTTTATTTATCCTCAATAAACAATAATAGAAGCGGTAAACTGCTTAGCTTTTATGGATTTATAAGATGTTAAAATATTAGTTTATATAGTTTTGCTATTGGAAAATCGTTAAATTGTTTAAGAGATTTAAGTAATTGAATTTTAACTCCTTGAGCTCAATTGCTTTACATATATATATAGTAGTGATGTTGAATGTTTTAATGGCGGGCCGTTGAAAACAACGATTTTGATTTACTAAAAAAGAAAAAAACAAAAAAATTTCACAATCCATTTCGTACTAAATTGCATTTGCTTAAAGGCTTAAAAGTCTATAGAGCAATTCCAGCGTTTCCACATAATGTATTTTCATCTTATTAGTATTTTTTTTTTTAAATTTAAAGCTTTAATATTAACATTTTGAGAATTCGTTAATATGGGTTATTAGAGGGAGAGAGAGAGAGAGAAATGAAGAACAAATTAGAAAAATCTAATCTAGAGAAAACTTAATACATCTACATCAAATGTTCTATTATCAAAATAATGATGGCTCAATGGGGGCTCACCCTGTGGCCTATCTACCGGATATCTTTCAAGTATCCAATGCCGCCATCATCATCAGAATAACGTGCTTAAGTGTAGGTGCTGGTTTTTAATGTTGTACCATGATCTAGTTTATTGATTTTGTTTCCATTTTTTTTTTAATTTTTAACATTATTAGACATAAATGAAATTACAAATCTTACAATTCGCTCAGATACCTTTCCATAAAGTCATAACTAGTTCAAAAATCAAATCTAATCGTGTTTTACATTGCACGGCAAAGAAAATATCGATGCATTAAGTGCAGTGGGACTTTAAACTCAATATTGTCTATCTTTCTATCCAAAATATGCTTTTATTGATATTAACTTAGTACAAACAAATTCCGATAACTTACATACTTCTTAATCAATCGACATCGACTATACATTTATCTGAAGTAAATTCAATTTATTTAAGATCAGTAAATAAAATGCGACAACAACTTCTCATCTCCATGTAATTTTTCATTAATATTTGTAAGTATCGATTACCCAGATAGAAAATAAATTTTTATTATAAATCTGACACCTTTATTTGGGTTTGTATTATACGGCACTGTGCAATTTGCATTCAACTATTTTATTTTGTATTTATAATCGATTTGCCTGTGTAATTATATAACACCAAAATGTAAAACAGGAAATCAAACTGCGCTATTAATTCTTAATTGTATGTATTGTTATTTATAACATGACATTTAATGTACCAGAAGAGAGTTTTAAAATAAAACAGAACAAAAAAACTCATTTCAATGTTTAACAAAGCCTATAATTTTACTTGTGTATGTATATTCTAAAAGAATAAATATTAAATTTAAAATGTTCATAGATTTAAATCATAAAAAGTAAATAAACAAAAAAAAATTAAAAATTAATAAAAATGTTGTTAAGTTTGCTTTTCTGCCTTACACAAACAAAAAAACAAAATAAATGTATTTAAAATGGCGCATTTAATTAACAACTGTTATTAATTATCGTTAAATAGCAATCAAACTACCTACATACTTATGTATAAACAATAATAGTTTTTAGTTTAACAAATTTTTTTTTTCATGTATCAGTTTTAATTGGAGGATATTCTGTGGCATTTTGAAAATATTTTGTTATGCAAAAAAAAAAATCCTCTAAAAAGATGTACTCCATTTTAAAAACTGAACCCCTTTAAAAATGTATTGCGAATATCAAATCGTTTTCTAAAGATGAATATTGTAATTTGTTTCATCAAATCAAAATGTCAAACATTCTAATTAAATTTCTTGATGACAATCTAATTAATTAAAATATTCAATTACAGCGTAAAGTGGGGCAAGTAGATAGACTATAAGTAAATAAAGTATGTCTCTTGTTCAGAAGAAGAAGAAGAAGAAAAGGAAGCCCCAGTGTAAGTCCTAAACAATAAATATAACAAAATTATGAATATATGCCATAGCGATGCAACCTCCTTTTAGCAATTAATCAATATATCATTCGGATAAATAAATTTATGTGTGCTGCTTTTAAAACGATATTACATACATTTATGAATACAACAATAAAAGATTTGTGTATTTTAACATTTAACTACTAAATTCACTTGCAAAACGTATGTACATGGTTTTTCTTTGTTTTCGAAGGAAGAACTATGCGAAACTTAAATTTTTTCTATTTTTATTACCAAAAAAAAAAACAAAATTAAAAACAAAAATTATATAAAATTAACATAATATAAATCAATAATGTAATTATAAACACAAAAAAAAAATATCTGATCTTAATGAACAAACGTAAGTTTTTAGTAAAAAAAAAAAGAGAATAATATTATTAGAGTTTATGTAAAAATTTTAATAGGTAATAATAAAGTCAGAATTAAATAAATTTTCTTTTCTTTAAATTTTTAATTAAAGATATTTAATTGTTCTTTGGGTATTTAGATCCATTGTGCATTAAATCGTCTTAAAATTTATTTTAGAAGGAATTGCAACTCTATTTACTGAGCCTGCAATCAATAATATCCCAAATATTGCATCAATTTTTCACTCAAAGATCGATAAGATTCATCACATCACAGTCTTCATAGATAAGAAATCGCACACATACCTAATGATAATGCAATGTGGAAAAACAATTTATAAAAAAATAAGTCCAAATTGCACAAACTTAACACGAAAACCACACTTAGTATTGACAAAAAAAAACATTTCAAACAAACGGTATGGCCCCTTGGTCACAGTCTTGTAAATAAAATATTTACCAAAGTTCGTTCTATGGGTTTTTTATCCCCGTCATCCCCCACACAAAATATTTCTAATATTAAAAAATTTAAAAAAAATTATTTCGTTCTTTCACACAATGCGTGAGGGAAAAGAAAGCCAGCCAATAGATAGAAAAAATTACTTTTTGCCGCGCATCTGTTTTGGGGGCCCGCAAACATCAAGAGATAATTTGTGATTTTAGCGGTCGAGCTGAAAATTTGAGGGATTTTACAACCAGGTGATTTGTGTCCGTATATTAGATTTTCATTCAACTTACATCGAATTTTATTTATTGGAATTTTCCAGCTTTACTGGTTTTCTGGTAAAAAATTTCCACAAAATACTTTACAAGAAAATAATTCGTCCAAAGACATATTCTCAGTGAATTAATAAAAATAAAAAGGTCAACATTTTTCCAGACTTTCTTTTCCTAGATTATAGATAATGTAGTCTAGTTTCATAAAATTTGGGTGAATTTCCCGTTTTTCCGAAAAACAAAATCAAAACTTTGACAGGTGTTTTCTCGAAAAATTAACTAATTATGGAGGGAAAACTGGATGCTTTCCCTTTAATTTGATATCAAACTTTTTGATCTAAGCCCAATAGTTTGACCATAATATGGCGACAAAGCTACTTATATCGAAAATCTTCTTTTCCTCGTAACTCTACCATTTTTCAAAGCACAGAAGGCTACCGAAGACTTTATTGTTTAGAATTATGTCCTCTATAAAACATTTACAGACAATCCAAATATTAGCCTAAATAATAAAAAAAAATCCGGTTCAATCCTGTTTTCGTTATTTGTGGAAATATCGAAATGCGGGTTTTTTGCACTCAATTAAGGCCCTAATTAGAAGACTTTTTCACAAATAAAATTCATTTCTTTTATAAAAATAAATTAATATTTTTTTTATTAAAAACAAATCTCTGTATACATTTTTGATAAATATTCTATTACATACCTACTGTTGTTATATACAATGAAAAATAAATTATTCTTTTGATATCAAATAAACTATAGTTGAAATAATCTTCTTTCCATTATCACTATTCAATAAATTCAAACAGGGGTCTTTAATTTTTTGCTCTAGCAACTCAACAAGCTCCTTACGAAGACATTTTACCATTTCGGCTACCTGATGTGATGATGATTGCATTATGATCCAACCATCTTGTAGTAAAATAATAAATTCACCATTATGCAATTCAATTTTAATATTGCTGCCCGAGAATAGGACAAGCGACAGTAGCGGAACCATCGTACACTCTCTTATGTATACTCGGGATGTTTTCACTTTTTCCTGATATACCAAAAATGGTGACGGAAAATATCCTACAACGGAATTTATTGATGATGGATGTATGAACACAAAGCCATCTTGATTGGTTTTTAATCGTAATTCGTTGGGTTGTGGCTGACGTGGTACTGCACCACCAGCAATCATTGTAAAACTTTTTTCGGGTGTTAATACTTTGACGACATTAGGATAGAGAGCGGCACAAAGCAAAGCGGCTAATAGTCGATTGTTCTCGTTATTTAAGTTCATTTCGTGACCTATAATAGAATCGAAATCAGACCGGAAAATAAATTAAATTTAAGTTAACCCTTTAAGGAATGAGTTAACAATAGTTGTCACTGTTGTACATCAGAAAAATTTGAAATTAACTCTTACCTGTTAATTCAAAAATATTATCCTTAAATTTATGTCTTCTGCTGGACAAATCAATTGGAATAAATCCTATAGAGACCAGTAACTCTAAGAATTGTTGTTTAATTTCTACTAATGTTTCCAACGTTTTCCACGATAAAAAATTCTCGTCTGCATAACATTTTCCCGCATGTTTACTCCGTTTGCTGGCCTCAATCCATTTCTAAATAAATGTAATAGTTAATTGTATGGAATTAAACTATGAATCAATCAATGATTGTACCTTGTATGCTGTCAAAACAGTTAAATGATCACTGTTGCAGATTGCAAAATTTTTCTTTTTCACATCGGCCTCATTTCGTTTACTAAACGGTGAAATAAATGGTGACTTGTAACTAAGGCAGGCCGCTATCGTTAAAACGCTATCGACACACTACAATACAATTTTGTTTTTTGTTTTCGTCTATATAATAACAGAATGTGAATGTATGAATCAACCTGAAATATTGCTCCGAAAAGCATAAGTTTTCCAATTCGAACGTCAACTGGAAGTGCGGCCAAGTGATGTCCTAAGGCAGTTAAATTTTCATCCGAATCGAATGCTCCAACATCTTGTAATCGTTTCAGAGCTGAGTTTATACTTTCTTCGGACGGTGGTTCTAGTGTGTTTGCTAATTAAGCGAATATTAAATAAAACAATAAACAAAAAATTGTCGAAATGTCAAAATGTTAAAAGATTACCTATAACATTGTAAATTCCTCTAGAATTAAAATTGGGCAAAATTTTAATTCGCAACAGCAATTGCTCCAGTGGAACACGATGAATTTCTGGAACCGGTTGACCAAGAAAATGATGAGTGTACCGATGTCTATATAATTAATAAAAAAAATTTTTTTTTTGCATAAAACATTTGAAGAAAATGAATGTACTTAGTAAATAAGTGTACACAAACTCCCGGCATAACACGACCGGCACGACCTTTTCGCTGTAGTGCATTCGCTCGGGACACCCACACCAAATCCAATGATTCCATATTGCGATTGGCATCAAAACGTTTTTCCTTCATTTGTCCACAATCAATAACAAAAACACAATCATCAATGGTGACTGATGTTTCGGCTATATTTGTACTTAGGACTATTTTTCGCTTTCCCTTTGGAGCTTTCTGAAAAACTCGCGATTGCTCTTCATTTGTTAGTGTAGAATGAAGTGGTACTAAAATAAATTTGCCAGCTCGTGGACCAAATACAGAACTGTCACACAATGCATCATGGAGCGATTGAATTTCTGCTAAACCTGGTAAAAATATTAGAATTGATCCTTCTTGCGGCCAATTATGTTCACCATCAATAATATATTGCAGTACGGCTTCCATTAGTTCCGGATTTATTTTTAATGGATCGAAAAGGAAAAGTGTTTTGCATGTGGCTCTTGAGTATTCTGTCAAAAATGTCAATATAAATTATAAAGTAAACCAATATGGAATAGTTCTGAAAAAAAACGCTAATTTACCATTGTATCTGGCGAATACATCGCACATTGCAAGATTTTCATCGCGAATAGATCTAGGCGGAGCTGCATTTGCTGCCATTACATCTGAATACTCTAATTCACTTAATAATTGCTGTTCTTCGCTCTTTTTTAGTTTGCGACAATACTAAAACATTGGTGTATAAAGTAAACAAATAAAACAAAAGCATAATCGTTAAAATTACATGAGAGTCTGCTTCCAGAACAAATTTGCTTCTATCTAAAATATCTTCTAAAAATAATTGTTCAACTGGAAATGTTCGACCAGGTATTTCCAATATTGGACAATCTTTAAAATAGTTCGAAAACAATGTGGCATTTAATGTGGCCGACATAAGAATAACTTTAAAATCAGATCTCTTCGATAGTAATTCCTTCAAAATTAGTAACAAAAAATCGGATTCTTCACTACGTTCATGAACCTCATCGACAATAACATGACTGACTGACTGTAGCATCGGATCTGATTGAAGACGGCGCAGTAAAATGCCGGTCGTACAAAATGTTAATCTAGTGGCAGTTGATATTTTATTTTCTAATCGTATTTGATAGCCAATAGTGTTGCCGATTTTTTCTGCACGTTCATCGGCCACTCTTTCAGCAACTCCAATTGCTGATATTCGTCTGGGTTGCGTGCAAATAATTTCAACGTGTTTGATTTGTTTTCTATCAGTGTTTGATGCTTTTAGTAACCAATCGTCCAATATAAATTGAGGAACTTGTGTACTTTTACCACAACCAGTTTCACCACTAATTACAACCACCTTAAATCCCAAATTAAGAAGTTGGTTCTATTAGAAAATCTCAAAATCTTAAGATGCATACCTGAGAACGTTCAACGGTATTTAATATGTCGCTCATCATATTCCAAGCGGGTAGACTCTGCCGTACTTTCAACATATTTTTATAGTTAGTATTTGATTGTTTGTCCAAGAACTTTTGAACTAAATTCATATCATCTTTCTGAAGTTGCTCCGGAGTTTGTTTAATTGTATCCATTCGTCCAGTAGAGCCTAGTTAATTATTAATGAAAAATAAAGAAAATTTGAAAATTATTTATCAGCAAACCTTTAGTGTAATGAGATGGCAGTTTCTTCGATTTAATCGATATATTCTTTTCATCGGAATATACGTGAAACAAGGACTTTTTTGGATCCAAAAATTGATATCGATCATTTTTCAGGAATTTCGCAATATCCACATCCATTTGTAATAAGTCACATATTGTATAGACACTGGACATACCATCTTTTGCAATTTCTCTTGCTTCTTCAACAATTCGTCTAGATATTCTTAAACATATCATCTGAGGTATATCTGGACATGTTGTCTTTAGGAACATTAAAGGTGCTTCGTATGGATAGCTATTATTTTCAGGGAATCGAATTTCTAGATAAAACCAATTTAAATCTAATTCACTGTCTAACGGTTTGTCTGGCTTATCAGATTCTAATTTGTGCAAAAATCGACATCGATTTCCAAATTTGCAGTTACCTTTAGCATAATTTCTACACAAAGCCATTTCTTTGACAGATTTCAATTGTTTCTTTCGGTTTTCTTCCATAGCTTGGATTTTTTTCTGTTCCGATGGACTGTGAACCAACAAATGGTTTATTCGAAGTTTCAATTGCCACACTTTATTTCGTTCTTTTACTTCAAAAGAACTATCATAAATAGATTGTAACGATGATATTTCATCCTCTCGCATTTCCAGTATTTCTTTGTTTGTATAAGATAAATCAGTTTGTGGTGATGTGTCCATTGGAAAATATTTTGTAAATAGTAATTCAATGGCCATATCAATATCTCCTTTGGAATAATCTAACGCTTCTATACAATGAGATTTATAAAATCCATAACTTTCTAATTTGGATATGGATAGCATTCGAAACCGATCTAAATAATCACATCCAGTTTTTTGTACATCCGAAAAGTCACAACCACCCTAAAAATGTCATTGAAAATAGAACTACATTTTGATAATAATATTATACTTTTGATAGAAACCTGAACAACAAGATTTCCTCTTTCTTTCCAATATCCATTATGCAACTTAGATCGTTTATCTGAATATTTCGATTTATCGTTCAGCTGAAAATCCTGTCCATGGATATATCGAAGCGTTTCCATAACAGCATTTTGGGCATCGTCAGACAATCGAAGCACTTGTAGTTCTGTTTTTAATGGAGCTTTAGGTGCCGGAGGTTCAATGAATGAATTGCTGTTATTCAAAAGGAAAAATTAGATTACAAATTAGATATGTATTTCACAATCTGTGTTCATCAATTTATTGTATTTAACCACTAATATATTTATACATTAATTGTATACTTACGTAGATCGAGCGTCGACGATTGGACGTAAAAAACAGTCTTCAATTAGTTGTTTACTTTCCTCATTCATTGTTACAAAAATTAAATCAATCTTTTTCCTCTACAAAAACTTTTCTGTAAAACACAACTGTCAAACGTTCTAACCTTTCATTACACACGTCAACAAATGTGTGCGTGAGAATGGTGAGCACGAATAAGAAGAGAAAATGATGGTGCCAGATTTGTTTTTTTTTCTAAATTGGTTGAGCGATTTTTAGCGAGAAGTATACGGCGCAATATTTAAAATAATATTAATTAATTATTATTAGGAAATATAATAATAATCTATTCTATATTGATTTAGTGTTGGTTATGAAAAAGGCAAAAATTTAATCAATTTAAATATGTGTTGATATTACTATCTAAAAGTCCTTTAGATAGATAAACTCTTTAACACTAGAACTATTAGAGCCGTCATTTTAACGGAATTTAAAATTTTGATTCAAAATTATTGAAGTTCTAAAAGCACTTTTATAGGCATTTAAGTTGACTTTTATTTATCCACAATTATAAAAATATTTATTAACATTATGTACATACAAATTCGTGTATATATATATATATAACATGTAAGGAAACGATACAATAATAATAAATTAACACAAAGAGTGTCAATTTATTCAACAAATCATATTATACATAATTTGTGCGATAATTAAATTAAAAATTTAATTCAATCTACATTAAATTTGGTTTTCGACTATATGGACTGAAAAAATAAATTGGCACTAAGTTGTTTGTTTAAAAATTTATGAAAGATTCTTTTAAGTTGGCGAACCGCTTTAAGCAATACTATTCCGTATTTGTTAATATAATTCGAGAAAGATTATGGCAGTTATAATGTTGATCTTATATTAACATTATATACTTGTACTTATTAATACTTTAGTCACGAGCCGTTCAGTCAATGGACTAAATATGTTAATTATTATTCAGACTCAGCCCTTAACGATTTTTTTCCTTATTTTATATTTTATATTTTTTTATTGAAATTTAGTCATTTTGACTATTTTTTTATAAGGCATCTGAAGAATCCATACCTTGAGGCAACAAGAAACTATTAGTTTTTTCTCCACACAAAATTTAATTTGTATAGATTATCACAAGATCAATGGAATAAAATTTGAGAATGTTCTTTCAAAAAATTCACAGAAATTAAAAGAATTCATTGTCATTTCAGAAAAAAAAATTGTTGACTTAAGAACATATTACTTACAATATACCTAAATATGATTTTTAGCAAATTTATCTTTTTCTGTTACAATTTAGTTTGAAACTTCCTAAAATCTATATAATTGAAAAGTCACGATGCCATTTTAATTTAACAATACTTAAAATGCTCTAAATATGATTAACAAGTTAAGAATTATATATATTCAATATAAAATACATAAATACATGTATTATATACTACACTAAGGTCAGATTTATTTATTGTTAAGTAAAAATTTTATTTTTGGACTACCTATTTATAACTTATTAAATAATTAATTAAATTCAGTTTATTATCAATTGTTCAAATTAAATGGCCATGCCTCAGTTCTATAATGTCCCAATGACTTTATTGTTCATTTTGCGCATTAAAAAGATGTCTCATTGATATGAAAATGTTTCAATTTTTTTTTAAATATATTAGAAAACCGCATTTTGATTTAATATCTGAACACTGAACACGCGTTGGAGACTACTAAATATTATTTATATTATTAATTAGATAATAAGCAGATAAATTTGGTTTAATATCATATCAGTGCAAAAAATATTTGACTTTAAAAATTATTTAATAATAAGGATAATTTGATGAATAAACATTAACAGACCCATGGAAATGTTTTGTCATTAACTAGTTCCATCACAAACCCTCGTATACTTATAAGAGGATAGTTCCGTAGAGTTACGGAAAACAAATTACCCTACTGTGGTTCTATGAAATTAATGTCAATTCAATAATAACCAAATGATTCAGTGGCCAGAGTGCTTAAGTGAAAACTATTTAGATCGATTTCCACCCAAGAAAAATATGTAGTTTTAAGTAGTTTCTGTGTTTGAACTCCAATCTCCGACCAAGTATAGTTTGTATTACACTGTAAATTGTAGGGACTATTTTAATGGAGATTATACAAGTTTGAATTCTTGTTTAAATTCAAGTCTGAATTATTGTAAAAAATTGAAATTACTTGCTAAATAAATTTAAATTATTCTTTTATTTTGTTAGCTATTCGGCAAATCTGCTAAAATTAGGAA
Source organism: Platyura marginata (assembly GCA_026745375.1). Lineage (NCBI taxonomy): Eukaryota > Metazoa > Arthropoda > Insecta > Diptera > Keroplatidae > Platyura > Platyura marginata. Next base: position 11,945 of record JANSTT010007880.1, on the reverse strand, counting down.
AGTTTTTTTAATCATCAATAATTTTCCCCATTATCAGTGTGCAGTGTTTTGCAGACTGACTTTAAAAATTTGTAAACCCTCCATCCTGTCTCTATTGAAAAATTTATAAAATCAAAATAATAGCTGAATTAACAACAAAAAAAACTTTTCTAAAACGAAAGAAAACATTACAATTTACATTTTAATTTCCTTAGCAAGGTGTGGTTTGATCATCAGATAGATCAATTTGAGATGACATTGAAAATCGAAATAAATTTGTGAAAATTCAATAGATGTACGATGTACGTGTATTACTTTACAAAAGAATATGTTATTAACGTCTTTTATGTACATTTTAAAAGGGCAGGGTTATTATGTATGTACGGTGATTTAAAATCTAATTAGATTTTTAATTGTTCAAAACTATTTAAAAATAGCTATGAGGTATTTATGCGGTTACGAAAAAATTACAAAACAAAATTTATAGATAACAGTAAAATTCGTATAGGCAGGAATGGACAGGTAGAGGATGGTCCTAATTAAAGGATGTTTTTTTCATATTAATTTCTAACTTTGATGAAACTAACGTACTTAGGTATGTTTAAAGAAATTTTTTTGAAAATCTAAACAAAAAAAGGTTTTTTCCCTAAATCGAAAAATTTGTTCTTAAAATTAATAATCTTTAGTAAGATTTTTAATAAAGGGGATGAGATCTTGTATCCCCTTTAAGTGACCTATGAGACTATAATTGGTGTTTTTCCAAATAGTACTTTCGGACGAAGAAAGTGGTATTTTTTGGCTGGAATCTAGGTCAATTTTGAAACACAACTTTACTTGTTGCCGATATTTCGAAAATTTTTTATTTTCTTTTTGAATTTGTGTTGAAAATCTAAGGTTTAAGAGAAAATTGGAAAAATCTGAACAAAAAATTTGTTTTCCCGAAATCTATAAATTTCATCTTAAAATTAAGAATCTTAACGTTTACAATCAATTTTTGAAGGTTTTAAATGGATTTCACTTCAGTAGGAAAACAATGGTTTAGTCTTTCTAGTTATAGCATTAAAAAAAAATTAAATAATTCGCAATAACTATCTTAATCCGAATATTTATTTAAGAGAATATAAAATGCCGTGTATTCAGAAAAATAACCCTTCAAATATATATTTATATTATATTATAAATTTGAACTAAAACTAACTGTATGAACATCGTAGCTCATTAACATTATTGTTCTTAGCTATAAACATTTCGCAAAAATTGTAATTAATTTAAAACTCTAAAGCTCTAAACAAATATACTTTAATTAAAATGTTAAATTTGTTGTGTATAATCGATAATATAAAATTATTAATGCTAATAAAAGGCTCTCTATCGCCAACTATATCTATTACTGCTTAGATACACATTGACCTGTTGGTAAGCTCGTCTTCATATCATAAATTTCTCAATTTATTAGTCCATTAAAAAAGTCTAGTGTTGCCACCAATCTTATCAATCGTGTTATCGTCATTGCTACTAGGTATGTCTATAACACAGAACAGCCTTAGTACAAGGTTGATTTAAGTTAAGTGGGCGTAAGGGCGCTAGATATAGACTATTGACGATTTGCCTGTTGACCTCATCTATGTATATATATATGGAGTGTTACGTGATTGACATCAATAGTTTGGCAAAAGTAAATCAATTAATCATATTTTCCTCTATGAATAAAATTAGCTGAAGATAATAATAAAAGTACCTACTTATTATTAATTTTATGTACAGTGGTTATACATTTTTTGAGATAAGTCCTAATGCCCAATTATTTATTTCGTAGTTAGAAAGATGAAGATCAAGCCTTTTTCCGGATTCCAATTTCTCTTCCATATACCTATTAAGGAATATTCTTCATCGGTTTTTAGTTGGTGTGATCTTAATTCACTCCAAATCTAAAAGCTCTAGGTTCGATTCCAGGTCAGAATTTTTTTTCAGATCGAACAATAAATAATTATTTATAAATAAGTTAGTAAGGTCTTAGATTTGTTTATACCTTCTGTATTCATAGGAACAAATATTGCAATAACAATTATTGCAGCTTTAATTAGATCGTTAAATTTTCAGTAATTTGTTGTTGTTTTTTTTTTTGATTTGAAATCTCGTGCTGCTTCTAATAAAAAGGTATAGTTATATACGCATATATGTATGTATGTAATATATTTATGTTTTCTAGGTAGAGCGATAACACGAGTCATTGAGACGACTTCCAGTAAAAATTTCTCGTCTCCATCTTATCAGTATATTTAAAATCGTCAATCTCTTGTTTGAATGCAATTCGATTTGAAGAAAAAAAAACTTATCACCAATAAAATGGTGTCGATAACTAATTAATATATGTAATATACGTAGGTATACGTGTATAACTACCTATGTGGGACTGTAAATATACCAATCTGATGTATTGGCAAAAATCGATTATTTATCTAAAATATGTACTTATTCAACAAAAATATAAGATTAAATTAATTTTCTATCAATTTATATGTCATAAATCATTTGAAGCATAAATGTTATTTTTTTTTCTTCGAACCTTACCGACGTTTACTCTAGATATTATTACGTATTTCTTTCACGAGTACTTTGTTCAATCACAATCATATTAATTGTTAGCAAGGTAAGTGTCTAAGTGACAAAAATCATATTAAATGCTATTCTATATTATTTGCAATTGGTCATACATATTGTAATATCGGTCAGTTATTGGACTGTTTTTGTAGTGAAAACATCAAAATTAGAGCGAGGAAAAAATCGTATCGATAATCGATATATCAAAATCTGAATATGTTTTATTATCGGTCGATTCGGTGATTAAAAATATTTATGTATGTAAATGGAAAATTTGTGATAAAGTGTGTAATTTCGTTTTATTTTATTAATTATTTAATTAAAAATTAATTTGTGAGTTTTTTTTTTTTACGGTTTAACATGAAAAATATTATAATTCCTGATTGTAGCTATTAACTTAATCAGATCTTTTTTAAATGAAACATTAAAATTTGTATTTTCAAAATAGGATTTAACTCAGATAATATATTTTACTGTAAATTTAATAAATCGTGATATTTGAATTGGCACAATTTTTGTTTTTTTTTTTTAAATGTTGGAAACATCAGGTGACATAATGTTTTAAAGACAAAAAATAAGCGCGCGTGCTATTATTATTGTTTTTTTTTTAAACAAAATATACATAGCATAGTTGCATGAACTTCGAATGTATAAATAGTTTTGCACCGTTTGCTAATAATCTTTAATTATAATTGTTTCACTTAGGTAAAACATATGTGATTATACAGAAAAGACATTTAATAATCTTATTTAACTTCTATAGTTTCGTTTCAAAATATTTTGTTGTTATTACATTAAAATTTTTATTTTAATGTCTAAAAAACAATAATATAGTTTATCCTTGATTCTATCTAGAACCAATCTCATACTAAAGATTTTTCGAAATAGTTACTTTATATTTCATCAAGTTTTAGTAATGTTTGAAATATATTTGTGTATAATAATTATTCGATTATATTCAGTTAATAATTTTCGAGAAAAATTTATGAAAAATTAAAAGATATTAGATATTAGTTATTTATATGTAGTCGGAAAAATAACATTGCCAAATTGTATGTGTTTTTTTTTCTCTTGATACTATTTTGGTAGCAATTTGCAGAACTGCTAAATAATTTTTTTAACCCCCATTTTCGTAAAATAAGTGCATAATTAGGCGTTTATTTGTTTCCAATGATTTATAATAATTAAGTATATAGAAAATATAGAAAATTCACAAATTAATTTTTTTTTAATTAATTAATAAATATATATATAATCATTTGCAAAAACAATTAATTAATAATCATTTGATATTTTTAGTGATATAGAAAATGTATTTGAGAAATCCAACGTCTTCCTTTACACAAATTTTACTATTGCTACTACTGCAATTAGATCTTCCAGATAAAGATAGTAGTTTTGTACAAAATTCGTGATACCAATTATATAAAGTATTGTGAACTTATAATATACATCAATAAAGAAAAGCTGTGAATTGAAATAATTAGTTACTATACAGTATACACATATATATGTATATTGTGAGAAATTAATTATTATATTGGATTTGTTTTCTTTAATTGTGAGAACGAATTCAGCAATCAATTGGATTAAATAAATTAAACAAATTAACCACAAAATATGTCTATTGTTATTGCTAAAAGCAGTAAACCATGGCAATAATCAATAAAATATCAATATTTTTTAATAATAATTATTACGTATTGGTTGATAAAAAGTTTGTATAATTTTAAATTAACGTTTTTTTTTTTTTTTTTTTTTTGTGTGTGTGAATAAAAATAAATTAGGTTTGTTGTGTGAATAACAAAAACAACAACAAACCCAAACATTAATCAGCAATAATCTAATTATGTCACCAAAGCAATGGCTTGCACTGTTGTGCTTTTACTTTTCGTATCTATTATTTGGAGCTTGCATTTTTTATCACATCGAACATGCCGTTGAAACTACACTACGAAATGAAATTTATGATGAACGTATGGAAGTTTTTGGTAATTCATTTATTTATTTAAATTTTATTTTATCTATAAAACTGATTTAACATTTATTGACTGTTTGATATCAATAATTGTCCAATTAGACAATAAAAATAAATTATTATTAACGAATACTCTACCTATAGGTATGTAGATTTTAAATATCCTTCTTCATGATAGCTTCTTTATACGTTATCTTTAAGGATTTGTTTATATAGGAATATTATCGTTTCAAAATGTGACATACACTAAGAGAAAGTTTAAGTTCTTGTTATTGACAATTGACATTCAGTAGGTATGTATGTGTGTATGTGATTTTATCGATTATTGGCATGTAATTCGCGATATCGATGTCGAGAAAAATTTTATAATTGATAGTAATATCAATGAAATGAAGTACATTTGTGATATTATTAATTATACATGTACATAAGAATGTATATAAGTTTTATATCTATGTATAATTGTATATATATTTAATTGAAAATATATTTGCTAAGGTAAATTTTAATATAAATATCTTAAATCAAATTATGTTAGTTTTAAAAGATTTAGGGCACTAAAAATCAAGTCTTTAAAATAAGACTGTTATTGCTGATAAAAGTGTCAATATATTAAATGATAACATTGAAATGTTTATTTACCAGAATTAAGAAGCAATTTAAAAGATACATACATTAATTGATTAGGCTGGTGTGAATTATCCTATAGAAATGCTGTCGCAATTCGTAATTGTATAGTTGTTGATGGTTTATTCCAATGATTTAATCTGAGAACTTTATATATAATACTATATGTACAAGTACATAAATGTTGGTATATGGTAAATGGTTTTTAAACTTTTCTCCCCATTACATGTATTCAGAAGGCGTTTCGACACAAGTCAAAGAAGGGTGTAAATTAACATTATAAATATCCATTACATAATATTATTATCAAAATTTTAATCAAAAGTGGTTGATGTGTATGAGATGTTGATGAAATGCCGAAATTATTATTATTTTAAGGACTTAAGCCAACACGTCTCGAACAGTACAGTACAGTAGAAAGTAAAGGTTGAAAATGACTAATTTCTCAATTTCTTATTATATTCTTTGTATAAAAAAAAAGAATAATCTTTTTGATCGCTTCGCCTAATGAAATTTTACTCTTTATTTCAAGCAATTTAATTTATTCATAATTTTCAGATATTCTAACAAAATATACTAAATCCGAACCGGAAGAAACAAAAAATGAAGTATTTGAAAAAATATCAAATTACTGCAAAAAAAAAGTGACAAATTATACTCAAGAAGATTTAGATGAACCATACCAATGGAATTGGTATCACTCATTTCATTTCACTTTTATTGCTTGCTCTACAATCGGATACGGAAACATAGTTCCTCGTACAACATTTGGCCGGATATTTTGTATTTTCTATACGCTTATTGGAATTCCTGTAAATGGTTTACTGTTTGCCTATCTTGGAGAATATTTCGGAAGAGCTGTAATTATTCATAAATTGATTAACTATGATTTCGACTAGTTACCTATTAATATTTATTATTTAAGTTTACTGGAGCCTATCAACGGTATAAAGACTACAAATTGGCGACAAATAAAAACTATGTTCCTAGGCAATTAGGATTAATTGGACAAATAATTTTATATTTGACACCTGGAGTTGTGCTGCTCATATTTCTTCCGGCAGTCTGGTTTGCGTATTTTGAAAATTGGTCATATGTTGTTGCAGTGTATTATGCGTACATTACACTGACAACAATTGGTTTTGGTGACTTTGTTGCATCGTTCCAACCACAGCAGGTAAATATATTCTTTATTTTAAATGAACCAACTAAGTTGAGATCTTTTTTTGTTTTAATTAACCTAATACCTAAAAACTTAATAAATATCTAAAAATCGTTTATTTGTCCCTGGAATTTAGGAACGCGAATTTGGAATTTATTTTGTGTTCTACGAAATATTTATTATTCTATGGTTAATATTTGGACTTGGATATCTAGTAATGATTGTTACGTTTATTGCAAAGTAGGTGGAACTATCGAAATCAACAAGTACTACTGAGCATGATTGGTAATTCGTTCATTTTATTTTTAGGGGCATGAGCAGTAAACGAATTGTACGATTGGAGCATCAACTATCGCAAAATATAAAGGCCACCCAAAATCGAATATGGAATGGAGTAACTAAAGATGTTGGTTATTTGCGTCGAATTCTAAATGAAATGTATATGATGAGATTTAAGGTAAGTTTAAAATAGGATTTTTGAATTAAATAGAGTTATTTTGCTTTGTCCGACAAGTATATACTAATCAAAATATATATTTCTTAGGCGGTATATAGTGAACCTGGTGATAAAATAGCTGTAATGAATTTACCTCGTTCTAACTCTTGTCCAGATTTAGAAATATATCGTAGCGAATCATTACGTATTGCTAGAAAGCGAGCGTACTCTGAAAATCATATACAGCCACTGGACGCAAATACAATCAGTTCACTTACTCTCAACCGAGTACAATCGGATTCGGATCTCAGTCGAATAGATAGAAAGAAAACATTTGAACAAAATAACACTAGACTTAAAAATGGCGATTTACTGGCCAGAGTCGTAACAGCATTGGGAAGCATGAGACCTGTTGATGACGATGGACATAGTGTATTAGATATCGGAATGGATGGTGGTGTACATGGTTTTTCGGACTCAGAAATACTTTCGGGTGAACGATCATGGTCTCATTGGTCGTTAGCGCAATCCGATCGTAGTTTTGCTCTCCCACCACAAGTACAACGTGGTAGAGCAGCATCTGATTTTAATGCTATTTCGCCTGAACGACTTGCCGATGTTAATGAACGAACTTGGAATGGCAATCATTCTCCTATCATAGAATCTTCTAGACGTAATTCAAATATCAATGATTTGTACAAAGCCTCTTTTAATAATAAAAATAGCAAATCGGATAATGTGCGTTCAGTGGCGTTAAACATTCCATATACACCTGAGCCGATGCCGCGAGCAATAAATCATTCACTAATAAATAGACTAAATCCATTCAGAAGACGTCTTTTGTCAGAAAGTGGACGTCGTCAATCAAATGCTGCACAAGATATTGACGCTGAAAGTTACTTGGAACAAACAGCTAAAGGACGGGCTTCAGCAATCAGCATGACTAAACAATATCTTGAAGCGACATCGAAAGGACGACAGAGTGTATTCTCCGTTATATCTCAGAGAGATGAAGCCAATATGGATGTTCTTGAGAAAACAACCATTGCTGATCTTATAAGAGCACTGGAAGTTGTTCATACAAAAGTCAACACATCTGCTGAAACGCCTCTCTTAAATAACTATTTTGATACACCCAAAAGGAAACTAGGAACAGCTAGTTTAACACCACCCAAAGTTACACCATTATTTAACTTATTTGCACCAACTAATACATCCGAAAATTTGACTAGACGGGGATCACTACGCCCTACTTCAGGCTATACAACAATATTTTCTAGTCAAGCAATGCCAAGAAAACAATCAACTAGTATTATTCCAAATGATGGTATTCCATACTCCAGGTATGTAAAATCAGCACAACCTCCACCGTATACAGCACGAGACTCTCCAAAACCATCAGCTCGTAAATTTAGCGTCCGTCCAACTAATCTGTCTATACCACCTGGACAAGCACCATCGCCTAGTGTCAATCCTTCAATCCAGGCGTCAACAACATTACAAAGAAGATTATCGGTACGTCCAAGTCCACTAACCAGAGATACCACAAATCAATCGAGCGGACGACTTATAAGACAAAATATACCAAATATTCAAGCAACAGGACGTAGTGTTCTATGGAGACCAGCTCAATTAAGTGTACCACGAACGAGACATGGTAGTTTATCGGATTTGTATGAGAAAAGTAATAGAAAACGTACTGATTCTAAATAGATCAATGGATAGAATTGCTCTATACTACTACATACGTTAGTTGTAGTCTAATAACTCATATAACTTAAACACAGTTAGTTCCTCGCTTTAGAATATATACTAAACTATATGAGATGAGAAGAGTTTAATTTGATAAAATTATAAATTATTGTGTGACGAATGTATAAAGGGTTGAATGTTCTATCTAATATTGGTTTATGTAGTTAGTAGGTACATCGACAATAATTTTACTTTTTTTAATAACGGATTGCTTGAATACAAATAATCAGTAAACTATCTTACATTCAGTAAATATGTTTATTGACTAATGGTATCAGTAGCGAAACGTAAGATTAGTAGACATAATTGCAATATTATTTTAGAAAAATTGAACTTTTTATAAAAATTTAAATTTAAAAATAATTATTTTATTTTTATATAATAAAATAGTTTACACCGAACATGTTCTGAGAATGTATTCTCACGTTTCGTTACAGAATTGAACTATTTTTGTAGCCTTCTCTATTTTTGTTTATTCGTTTTTGTTTAATAGACCTAATATTCTATAATATTTTATCTATATACCTACCTAAATAAGTTTATATTTTCTGAATGCAATTAAGAAAAAAAACAAAACCATTGATACATTTTAGTATTATTAACTCGTTAGTATTAAGAACAAAATTACAGAAATATTAAAGAAAATGAAACAACTTAAAACGATATTTTTAAAAATATAGTAAACATTTTGAAAGGGGTAATATTTACTTTAGCGCACATTTCGATTTGGAAACGTAATAATGGCCGATACTATGTATAAATTACGTGTCAAATATTTCGAAAGAGAAAACGTCAAATATATTTGTGCTGACAGAACACTGTGTGTGTTTTTGTAAGAAATCGAATAAAATGTAAGTGAAATTTTTAATTTAAGAATATTTAATATAAATATTTTGCTTTTTGACAAATATTTAACATATAATATTATGTCGATATTGTGGATAATTATAAAACACAACTTACGAGTCGAAAGCGATCTGATTTTCAAACGATTTTGCTGTCGTTACGTAATTCATGTTAGGGCTCCCCCTTCATATAATATGTACGTCCTTATGTCCTTGTCCTTAGAATTCTTGTTTGAAACTTAAGTTAAAGTATTTTTTTTTTTGCTTGATGCAAAAGTAAAGTTTTCTTCAGAATCATATTTCTTTAGATCAATGGAATACCAGTTTCCAAACAAAGACCAAATGTCGACTAACTACTATAAAATTATATTTTCGAAAATTTCATAATCGATTAATAAGTCGTTTTATTTGTCTGTTCTTGTTCTACATCAGCATTGTAATTACATATGAATATTCTGGATCCTGCAATTTTTCCGGCCCATATTAATTGAATATTTCTATTTGATATTACCAATATGTTTTTATAATTATATATACCTATATAATAACAACATTAGTCTTTTAATTTGTAAATTTTGAATGTAACAAACTCGTATCTTACAATAATCTAAACTAATTTGCTGAATTCCGTTTTGCACAATTATTCAATCATAAAAATAAAAAGAATGTGTTGATGACCTAACCTAACGAATTTACTTGTCAAACTTGTATTTGGAAAATTTTTCAATTAGACATGAAATTTGTATATACCTCAACTAAATAACTGATGGTTTATTCAAAAATGTTAACAAAATTGTATCCAGGATATTGTATATTAAATTTCTTATCAAAACTGATGGCATACCTATACCATAATTACTCAATTTATAGACGTCTTACATGCATACCATAACCATAACAATATTTTCTAAAATTTGAATTGCTTTCATTTGTCTGCATATCACAAAAATGTGAAAAGATTTTAATAAGATTTCAATAATTATAATCCGTTTTTTGTTCATATGTAATATTACGATCTGAGATTTATTAGTTTTATCTATTTATTAAGATACCGCCAATGGTCTCTAACTAACTAATAACCATACTTATAACAATATGTATATAATTAAAAATAGAAAAATACTTTATATAAATACTGATAAATTTTCCTGTAACTTTTTACAACAATAATCTTTCAAATATTACGCAGTAAAAATGTGTCTTGCACTATATTTTGCATTAAATAACGAGAATTGTATTAAATAATGAAAAAAACATAAAAATTGTTAAAATGATAAGCCAACATAAAATTAATGAGAAATCTAGTAAGAGACATCCATTGATTATCATAATAACTTTCATCACGATTTTAAGAAAAACTCTATTTTTCGTCAGTTTTTAATTTTTGGATTGCTCATAAAAGCTTCTCGGGAAATTTCAAACTCTATTCCAAATTAGAGTTTATATTCACAGCTTCTTGCATTTAACGAAAATTATCCATGATGGGCGTATTGTAAAATGTTGTTGGTATTAATTATGACGGGCCTACACCAGTAAAAAAAAAGATATTCGCAAATTTCATTGTTTTTTCATAGGTAGATAAAAAATCCTATTAATTCAAAAAAAAAATTGTTTTTTTATTTTTTGAAAATTAATAATAGTTTCTTAAGGGTTAGGTTTTAAACCTTTTCATCTATTATCGATATTTTCTCTACTCTGAATAAATATTGAGTATAAATCAAAAATATTTAGTGTAATGAAAAGAACCATTTTTTTTCCTAAAGCGGCAAATTTGAGTAGGTGAATTTTACTTTACGATTATAAAGAGAACTATCCTGCAATCTATTTCCATGACATCCTTGGCCATTCTAACCAATTCCAAATTTTGAAAGCTTACGTAGAATGTATTTTTCCAAAAGGTATTTTATAATTGGCCATATCTCACTAGTTTTTCATAATATTTCATATTTATAATTTTAAGTCAGTTAAGGAGTTAATTAAAATTAGTTATATGTATGTAAGTCAAAAGTGTATATATTTTTATTTAAGGACATTTTGAACACTCGCGCCAAAAAGGGTGTAAGTTCCAAAACAAAATGTGTTGTTTATTGTCTTAATATGTATATACAAATTTGTAATAACTACATAAATATGGAACAGTTAATTCCAAAATATGTCCAAAACATGCAAACTTTATTTGATGCATCAAAATGGTGTTGGTGGGGTATTCATCATTCAGTGTTTTTTTATCTCATTTGTATAACTATAAAATTCATTAAAGGAAGCTTTTATTATACATACCTGCCTAGGTAGTATAATATTTTATCGCTTACGCTTTGTATATTATTGTATTGTATTCGTTTATCCGTTACTCAATAGCAAAAACTATTCGCCACATGATTCATCACAAGGTTAATAACATTTCAAGAGGCAAGCGAATTTAAATTTTAATAGGAAAATTGTTGATGTAAAAAACCTTTGCTCCAAATTATGAATGATGATATGATCGAGCGATGGGTGACTGAAAATATGTTTGCGCATATAAAGCTACCTGAATTATAAATATATAATATACCTATATACATA
>JANSTT010007869.1:0-26825 GCA_026745375.1 Platyura marginata | reverse complement strand
GTGTTACTGATAGTTTTTGAAATGTTTTTAATTTATATATATATATATATATATATATATATATATATAACGCATTAATTCGATTAGTACTTACATGATGGAATTTCATCTTCGTGTGTACCAAGTAGTGCGTATTTTTGTGGTTTCGGACGTGTTCTTGGTTTTCGAGTGCGTCTACATAAACAGGTGAGACCCCAGCAGCAGCCAGAAATGCAGAGAAAGCCAAGAAAAACACCGATAATTACATACAATATGGACCAATCTGAAAAATCGAAAAATAATCAGGGTTAACGGTCGATCAAAAATGGTATTCTCCTTTTATGGAACACAAAAAAAACAAAAACTTTATTGTATTTATTGTATAATTCTTTCTCAATTTCATATAAGAAATGTTGTAATTTAGTATGAGGGGGGTCCTATAAGAGTTAACAAGTGGCTATAATCTGTTACATATTTATATGCACTACAATAAATAGGAACTTTTTCGTATTCATAATTTTTTCGCAATTTTGACACATTTTTTACAAAAAATTTGTATGGCAGCGGGCCAATCATGCATTTCAATTTGGCTCAATGTTCAGTTTTCATGATATTATTTATAGATAAAAAAAAAATTGGAGAACAATTCAATTGTTCAAAACTTACCACAATTGGCCTCTCTAATGCCCCAAAAATAAAAAATATCTGGCATCCAAAATGTTTCACACATACACGCTCGTGTTTCCGTATTGCATACACCATGCCCCGAGCATGTATTTTGACATAATACTGTTCGAACATCTGAGATCATTGTTCCAAGTATAGCACTGTCTTTCCAAAATTTATCAATCAACAATTTCTCCACCTCAAAACCAGACATTAATACTGTTTGACTGTCGCCCAACTAAAATTGGAAATAATGTTTAACACACATTTGTCATAATTTAATATCAAAAACTATCACCGTTTTTTCTACATAAAACACTAAGACAGCCTCGCCAGTTTTTTGTTCCATTCTCAAATCACGAACACGAAGATTTGTATTGTCGCCCAACAGCAATAACATTTTCTGTTCCAATGAATCCAATTCGGATTGTGTGAGCACTGATACACCTACACTTAACGTAAGTTCTACTAAATTCATAAGCATCGGATCTGGATGTACAATAATGCTAACAGTGTCACTGCCCATTAAACCTTGATCATCGGTGACAGTAAGTTTAAAAACGTATCGACCCGGAACAATATTTGTGATCTGAAAATTAATTTTTTTTTTTAATATTTCACTAAGTCGTCCTACTTCTTAATTATATATAAGCAGCAAATCTTAAAAAATTATTTTGATCAGGATTATTGTCCTATTGGATTGGTGGCGATGCTAATTTTAATCTATATTTAGTGAAAACCTACTATTAGTACTGCTTCATGGTCTGAATTACCAACAATTGTTCCAATTGCCAAACTACTACCTTCTCTAGTCCATTTAAAATGAACAATTCGGAAATCATCGTTTGATCTTGATCCATTAAGATAAATTGACTTGGTTGGCAATGTAAGACTTTGATCACCACCTGCATTTGCCACTGGTGGAGTATTTTTTTCTACAACAAATAAAATGAATTTTTTCCTTAAAAAATTGAAACTCAAATGACAAATGCAATTTTAATTACCTTGAACAACTGTAATTGTCACTTTATCCGTAGCATTATTATTATTATCATCGATGACATTTAGTTCAAATAAATAATTCCCAATGGTTAGTGATGTTGCGTTAGCTATAGATGTAGTTGCATTGAGAATTTTTGACTCGGTTGGACCGGACAACTGTACCCATCGATAGCTACTAATTTTAATATTATCGGAAGATAGTGATCCGTTAAGTAGTGCCCAGGTTGTCGGTAAATTTATTGTTAAATTTAAACCAGCGTTAGCAACCGGTGGGAGATTGGTCGGTGTCTTAACAAATACCCGAACTTTAGCCGAACTACTTTGATTACTGGCATCGGTTACTTTCAGCACAAACGTATAAATTCCCTCCTCCAAATTTGATAATTGAAGATATGGTGTACGTGTATTTTGCATATCAACCGCCTTGGAATCATCATTTGAATCTTTTGTCCATTCCCATGCAACAATTTCACGATCATCACTGCTGAGTGATCCATTTAGTGTAACATTATTGTGTGGTAAGTAAACAATTACATTCGGACCTATTGTTGTCGATTATAAGTTAAAACACAAATGTTTTTTAATTAATAAGAATTTAGAAAAAATTACCGGCATTAGCTTCTGGTGGATAATCAATAATTTTCAATACAGTTATACAGGCAGTTGTTGAATTTTGAGCATTATCCGAATCGGTGACGGTTAATTTGAATGTGTAATTGCCCGGTGATGTTAAATCATTTAATTGTAATGTGCTGGTTTCAGGTAGTGTTGGTTGATAGCCAATAGGTCCTTGAATTAGATCCCAGTGCCATGTTACGATGCGATCATCGTCCTGGAATTTTAATAATTGTTAAATGCGGAACAATTTCTTAGATCAAAGAGCAATAAAAGACTGCAAAACCTATCACCGACAACATACCTTGCTAGCGCTTCCATCCAAAATGGCATTACTCGTCGGCAACTTAACGGTCTGCTGAGTGGGTGTTATTATCACAATCGGCGGTTTATTAATTCGTTTCTCTGGCATAACCGTAACATTAGCATATGCTTCACCATATAAATTATTTCCCGTTACAACAACTTTAAATCGATACAATCCCTCTGATAAATTGGACAATTTTACATGATCTTTAGTTTGATCGGACATTGTCCCATTAACATCACCACTCGGTTGCGAGACAAGTGTCCAGCTATATTTATATGTATCACCACTTGATTTTTCATCCGGTATTGTATATACGGCGAGTGTTACTTCTTTTTCTGGTAATCGAACATTTTTGGAATTCACCGAAACAGTTAATTTTTTCATTTCCGGTTCTGCTATATCACCTTTGACATCTATATCGTTGAGATCATTTTTTAGTGGCTTTATTATCATCTTATCGATTATTTTATTGTCCAAAATCTCTTTAATACATTCTCCATACATATTTCGAACGTAGTTACTTAAACAGCTACAAAATCCTTTTCTTGATTTTGGTATTATTGGTATACATTCCTCGTTTTCTTGACATGATTGTATTTGCATCAAATCAACGTCACATGGAATTAATGTTTTTGGATAAAATTTCGATTCTTCTGCCTGAAAATCATCGTCATTATATAGATTAGGTAAAAATCGACCAAATCCATTGTAAATATCTCGATTATTAGTATCAGATAGCATTGGTGCCTTTTCCATGTATTGTACACCATACATGTTTTCACCGGGATCATATTTATCGAAATTATTTTGATCTTCTTGGATGTTATTAAGAAATGAATCACCAAGAGGTGAATTTTTTATTAAATCTAGCCATGAAATGTCTGAAATTAATATATAAAAAATTTGTTCTGCACAAGACACCAGTGCCAAAAAGTGATTGATGTATCAAAAATTACCATCTGAAATAGGATTAACCAGAACCATTTGTAGATTGAAGGTATCGTTTCGTTTCAGTGGTAAACATAATTTGTCGGTGTAACAATGTACATGATAACATTTTCGATTGTAAACAAAAGCAACATTGCAATTATTCCCTTGTTCACAACAGGCGAGTACACAGGGGCGAATTTCTGATGAAGCGTATTCGGTAAAGTTTCCAGCTTTTATATTTCCTATATATTTGAGTTGCAGGTAGTACAATTAAATTACAAGTAGTTTTTATATCTAGAAATCAAATTAAGTACCTATTGGAGCAAATCCTTGAAAAACTTGGTGCATCATGCGTGGACAATATTCTGAAAGATTTCCTTGAGAAAGACAAAAATTCACTAACAGGGTAAATTGAAGAATTGTAAATAATGTTGATGTACTTTTATACATTGTCATTTTGTTAATAAACAATAAATATAAATTAAAAATTATTAATTAAAGAAAATTCTAGGGTGGTTTGTCGCAAATGCGAAGTTCTTTGAAATTCAGCTTTTGACCATTTGGAAAAAACTGTTTATATTGAGTGTGGAGGCACTTTTATTATTTATTTATTTACAAACAAGCGGGATTTATATTTTTATTACAATTAATCTGTAATTTTACGTGTTTCTCAAATTTTTTCGTTTGCAATATTTTGAGATTTTGACAGATTGCGATAAAATTCAAATTCAACACAAACCAGGGTTGCAGAAATTGATAAAAAATATGCGACACATGGCGTGGTGAATATGAAATAGTGGTCTTTTTTAAAATTATTCATATAATATTCGTTGAAACTATAAATTATGCTTTTTATACATTACCATATTTACATAAATCTGTGGCCAGTGGTTTATTTGCAAAATTGTAACTTTTCTAAAGAGCATTTTTAATAAAAGCAATATTACATAAATAAAACGTTGTGATTTAAAAAACCTATAGATTTTAAGGGTTTTTCTGGGAAAAAAAGTATTTAAGCCATCATTACAAAAAAAAATTAATAATCAAATCATTTAATATGTAATTCGCTAAAAAAACTGGCAACGGCAATATTACAGATTGAACGATGTGGCTATTGAAAATTAATTTTTGACTTAAAAGCACTAAAGAATTTTTGTACTTAAACGTAATCTATTTAAGTCATTTTCTCTAGATTACCATTTGTGGTATATGATTTTATATGTCTTCACTTCATATCTTATTTAAATATTTCATCATCATATCAAGAATCATATCAGAATTATTAACAATATTCCTTGTCAACAATAATGTTGCAACAACAGAAAACAAATGAGCTCAATCGAAACCGTTGCATTGGCTTGTGTTTTGTTGGATCAATAAAAAAAGAAATCGCCACAGTAACCTAATATTTTTGTTAACTGTAATGTCAAACAGAATACAACATTAAAGCTCCAAATACTCATAGAAAATTCTCTAAAAAACAAAATAGAAAATGTCACGCGGAAGTGCTCCTTCAAATATTCATTCCCAACGGAATAAACTCGAAAGTGATGATTCCGATTCAACTGAAGTCATTTCATCATCTGACGAAGAAGACCGCTGGAAAGAAACGTCACGTACGGTAGATGTACCAGCTGAATATTGGAATATCCAAAAATTGGTTAAATACATTAAAGCTGGAAATCCAACAGCCACTGTTGTTTCTCTTTGTTGTTTAAGGGATTATGATTTAACAGTACAAATAAACCAATTGGCCATTCAAGATATTGGTGGTTTAGAAGTGTTGGTAAATTTGCTGGAGAGCAATGATCTCAAATGTCGTTTGGGTGCATTACATATTTTGGCTGATATATCTCTAAACATTGATATACGAAAGACTATCGTTGACTTAGATGGAATTCCACTTTTGGTTAAAATACTGTCTGAACCGGCACTTGACTTAAAAACAATGGCGGCCGAGACAATAGCAAATGTGGCGAAAGTTCGGTTGGCCAGACAGCATGTTCGGAAATGTGGCGGTATTCCTAGATTAGTGGATTTGTTAGATGTAAAAATGGAGTAAGTACCTTAAGTAAAAAATAGAAAAATGGAAATTAAAAATCAATTAACAGGACTCTAACAACTGCAATGGATCAACTAACTGATGATCAAAAAGAACAATTGAATATGGCCAGAGCTGGAGCTAAAGCACTTTCATCGCTATCAGAATCACGTCACAATAAGGAAGTTATGAGAAAATATGGACTAGTTCCACTGATGGCACGTCTTCTAAAGAGTATTCATCTGGATGTAGTTATTCCTATTATGGGAACGTGCCAACACTGTGCGACACAAGTAATTGCAGCATTATATAGTTAGATTTTCTGTATGAAATTATTATTCTATATTTTTCTAAAGGGAAGCTATCAACTGGCAATAACGACTGAAGGAATGATTCCAGATATTGTTAATCATTTACTGTCTGATGATTTAGAATTGAAGATGCAGTGTAGTCGAGCAATATTCAAATGTGCTAATGATAAAGTAAGTACCGAATTCTAAGTTCTAATGGAATGTCTCTTAACATTTTACATCATTTCTTTCCATTTGTTGTTCAGACAGCCAGTAACTTAGTTCGGGAAGCACATGGTCTTGAATCATTGGTGGCTATTGCCAAAGAAAAAAGTATTCGCGACAACAAATGCCTACTAGCTGCAGCAACTGGAGCAATTTGGAAATGTGCTGCATTGGACGAAAATGTCAAACAACTCGATAATGTATGTAGTACATAGACGATACACATATCTCTTTAATTACAATAAATATTTGATTCTAGCTACGAACAGTTCAAATACTTGTTCAATTACTGAATGACGAAAACGATGAAGTTCTAACAAATGCCGTTGGTGCAATTGCGGAATGTGTAAAATTTCAAAATAATCGAGAAACTCTTCGGACATCGGGAGGATTACAGCCACTAGTTTATCTATTGAACGGAACTCATCCGCCATTATTGGAAAATGTTTCGAAAGCTTTGAGTGAATGTGCACGAGATACTGAGAGTATGCATATTTTGGAAGAATTAGATGCTGTTCGTTTAATATGGTCATTGCTTAAGAATCCCAATCCAAGGGTACAAGCATATGCAGCTTGGGCACTATGTCCATGCATAGAAAATGCAAGAGATTCCGGTGAGCTTGTAAGAAGCTTAGTTGGTGCTATGGAACTTGTTGTTGGTTTATTAAAATCACGCGAAACACTTGTTTTGTCGGCTGTTTGTTCGGCCATAGCAACCATCGCTAAGGATCCGAAGAATTTGGCAATTTTAACTGACCACAAGGTTATCTATATGTTAGCAGATTTAGGTTTGTTAAATTTATAATTATGATGACTAAATTGATTGATTTACCTACAAATTTTGACTCAAAAAAAGTTCATACAAGAGATGATCTTCTACGCGAAAATTTAGCTGCAGCTATTGCAAGCTGTGCACCATATGGTACGAATACACAAGAGTTAGGACGATTAAGAACTGTAACTCCAATTGTTGGATATATGGTCAGTACAAATCCGAAAGTTCATCGAACAACAGCAATGGCCTTACAGAGACTGTCTGAGGATCCTCAGAATTGTATAACAATGCACCAGGTAAAGATTATCATCATATTATTAAATAAGTTGATAAGTTAATTTTTGTTTTAATATTAAGAGCGGAGTTGTTCCATTTTTGTTGGAAACTGTTGGATCCAGAGATACAGAATTGCAGGAGGCATCTGCTGGTTGCTTACAAAATATAAGGCAACTTGCTTTACGAGCTGAAGAATTTTCACTAACCCGAAATTGAGTTGTATTAAATTTCTTCTGTTTTGTTTTCTTGCAATTATATTAAATATCCTTATAGTGTTTAAATGTGCTAAATATCAGCTTCTTTAAACTTCTTTTTGCTCATTGTTGTTCGTGTCTATTTTGTCTTAGTTTTGTACAGAGGAAATAATTTTTAAGAATATTATTGACTCACAAGAACCAATCAGCCAATATATAGACAGATTTTCCATGAAACAATCCAATCGATTTGTGATAACATATTTGGTATGATCACATTAGAATGTAGTAGTAAACAGTATTTTTTGATCTTCATCAGCTGATTACTTACATATATGATTTTCTCAATTTCCATCATAATAAAAACACAACCTTTAGACTGCCTCACCTATGGTTTTATGATTGCAAGACAGTATACCGAAACTGTTTGTCTATGAGCACTTTTTGCGTTCTATAATAATTATTTCTCAAACTTCTTATATATTTATTTGTCTATCCTCTAATATTGATAATTATGACACACGATCGATGTCAGTTCATGTTATTCTTATAAGCTAATTATGTATATAAACCCTAAAAGACAATAAAAAAGCTAAAGAAAAGGCTTCACTGACATACATAAGAGAATTATTTATTATTTTTTCATTATCAAATTCTTTAAATAAATTTAATTATTTATTCATTTTGTGTTATTGTACAATAATTAATGCAATGCTTATAATCTATGTCTTATGGGTCAATATGCATAAATTCCAAACATAAAACAAATTGACAAATATTTTCTCTGTTAATTTAACTTGAAAATTATCTATTCACAAAAGAATTAAAACAATGCTCAAGTGAATAGGGCCGATTAATCTTTAATTTGCCATATCTTCTTTGGCACAATATTGAGTGGTATATAAAACTGAGGGAAATGTGTATCTACTTATGTATATATATATATATATATATGTATATTGTGTATTGTACAAAACTTTTCCCAAAAATTTAATAAAGTTAAAGCCTTTTCGTTTTGTTAATAAAACAGGTTTGTTTAGTTGAGTCTTTGGGGATCCCGTTTAACTGTTTTCCTTTAAATATTGATGGGTATAAAACTATTATAAAAACGTTAGAACAACCTTAATGTGATCTCAATGGGTAAATCTAATCTTGTTGTGTATTTTCTCCCTAAGTATTCGATTATCTACTTTATATGGATATACGTTTAGGTTCCCTAATAACCACTTTACTAACTAGCACAGTATTATACTTAAGTGATTAAACAAAAAGCTTTAATTGTTTCAAATTTGGTTTTAGTCATGTTTAATACTCGTACCAAAAGTATTGAACTTCAGAAATAATTTAGATTGAAAAGAGTTCTTCTGCATGTCCAACTTTATTAGTTTGGATCAACTTTCGACTTGTTAATTATATACATGATATATGATATTTGAAGAGACCTAGTATACGTTTTGTTCTTAAGAATGATTCGGCTCAAAAGCCCATGTCCGGCTGATTTGAAGAAATATGAAATTCCTATAAGACTCAGTATACCCGGGCAAGTGTGCAATTGTTTACTGGGTTCATATTATATATTGGATGTTAATGTCCTCCAAGTAACACAAAGTTCATGGGAAAATGTCAGGTCACTTAAGTGTGGTCGTTGACCTTTATACGATATACTATTTTATTCAATGTGTCACTTTTAATATTTTGCTGATGTGTATCGTATAGTGTTTTATTGTGGTTGACATGTAGGAGAGACCGGAACACGTTGCAACAGTTTTCTTTTTTTTCTTCATATTCGTTTTAATTAACATATAAACATCATTAGTACAAATCGGTTAATATTTTTCAGTCGTAACGTCTTTTAAAAGTTTAAATCATATTTTGTAGTCATGGAAACTTTATTCAACGGAAAAAAAACAATACAAAAACGACTCTGACAGCAGTTGAATTTTATTTGGCTAAAAATGATAATCAAGTCAGGAACTTGACATTGCAGAACATGGATCTGCAAACCATAATTGATAGACACAGGAAAGGATCAGGGATCTGCCGACTGTTTTAGCTAACTTATGTTCCACCTCATTTCACTTCAATCTCTCGTGTCTACGTACTCACAGGTGGCACTGCCAATTCCGCGATAGTTTGTAAACACTCATGCACCAGTCTTGAGATGAATTTGAAAGAGTTAGATACTTTGAGCGCTCCTTGACTTGCAGAGAAAAACCTAACGTGCTAGTTTTCTATCTAAAATTCTCTGTTTATAATTTTCTATAATTATCGAATTACTTTTTTCGTAAATTATTTCGCCCTATGCGAACGTGCTCAGTCTGCCTAATATAACTTTTTGTTATGACAACTATAGAAATCCGTGCTGGAAAAATATAATTAGTTTAGTGGAAAATTTATATTACCTTGTATAAAAATTATATAGCTATTATTATTTTGGATGTATGTAGGTACTTGTACATAGGAAAATAATTATTCATTTGGAATAATTTATTCCAAACAAAATCTATATATTTTTAGTACATTTATATACCAACTCACGTGTAGATATGTTTCGTCAATAAAATTATCGATAATACATCGATGATGATGATGATGATGATGATGATGATGATGATGATGATGATGATGATGATAATGTAAATGAAAAACTATACACATTATAATAAATATGTAAACAAAATGAGAAAATTGTTAATATGTATGTAGGTTATTAATAAATATTTAACATTTAACATTATGTATAGATTTCTCCTCCCATATATTATTTATACAGAATATATTACTTTTTGATTAATCTGATGGGGTCTTTTTGGGTGTTATATCAAGGTTAGATAATATAAATTTGAATTTTTCTCTATATCTCAATATTGGTTTTTTAATTATAATGGCTCGTGTATAGATAATCATTAAATTGATATAGTAAACTACACCACAGTTGTTGTAATTTTTGTGTTGTCAATCAATCCTCCACGATTCATATATATTTTTTTCACACTTGGCTAGCTTAAATTTCATAATTACACCCCTTACATTATAATTTTGTTTATTCTATGCTGAAAACTTTTTTCTAGTTATCATAAAGAATAAATTTCTATTATTTGAATTCCAATTAAGAGGTGTTTTATGTTAAAATTTGTAATTGGTTTGGTAATATCTTTTCTTTCGTTTCCTGGCTGCAATTATTACTATTGGAACCAGGAAACCAAAGATACTAAACAATTAGCACATATAAATAATATTAATGTATGTAGAGGCCCGTTTCGACGTGTTACGTAGTTTAGTAGTTAACTAAATTTTAACTTAATTTTAAGTAAATTTAATCGTGGAAACAGTGCGTTTAGTATCAAGTTAGCAAGTTAACGATTAAGTGATTTAATAATAGAATAACTAAAAACGTGTAAAAACGTGCATATAATAAAATTAAGTTCATTAATTCTTCACAAATAGAATTGTCATTCAAATTCTTTAAAGCCAATACTTAGTAGAAAATAATTGGAAAATACTTTCATCAACTGCATACATAATTATATGCATTTATAAAAAACAAAACAAAAATACATATACTATATATAACATATTTTTATAGGAAAAAACGTAGAAAATTATTTCCACAACATTTTCATATAAATAAACCTGATCCTTCAATATTATACTATTCGATTTATGGCATTTGTTTTGCCTACTCTCCAGAAGCATCATTAGTGTTATAAAGGTAAACACTATAGGTATAGGCGAACTGTTGTTGAATAAAAAAATAACACGATCCATATAATATGTATACATTTACTATAAACCTATATACTTACATATGTACATATATGTATAAATGTATCTGAAGTATATGGCACAAGAAAATTGCGCGTGGAAATTTATTCAAGAAAATTCATCTGTACCATTATACTTATTATATACATTACATATAGTGTCGCTCTTTTTCGTTAAATTGTTACGTTTGCCTTCGGGTGGTTCATAATAAACATATAAAATGTACTCCTAGCACCAAGACTTAATTTACTATCAATTGGTAAACACAACCGGATGGTTTATTTTTGCACGGCAATAAAAAACGTGACTAACGGACAAAATAAAAAAAAAAAAAAATAGAGAAGAAAAGAAAAAAAGGTGAAAAAAACTTGATTTGTTTTCTGTAAAAGAGGATTTAAAGAAAATTTTTAAAAATGGTTAAAACGTGACGAACATTTTTATTGTGCATATTTAAAAAAAAATTGTGTTTTATAAAACAAGTGTTAAAAAAATAATATTTTAAAAATTAACATACATTAAATAACCTATAACATTTGTAAAGTATGAAAAGAGTTTATTAATTCAATTGATTTATTAATGTTGATATTAATTCGAAAATCTCTGTTTAGTTTATAAATTATCAATGTGGTGCGGGTATAGTAGAGTTAGTTATAAACAAATTGAAAATGTATATGTACAGTACATACTTAATTAATGTTGTGGTAACAATATAGAATTAAATTCTTTCAATAATAACACATCAAGGTGATTTTCTATGTAGAACAATTTATGTGGTTTTATCTTTGTAATTGAAAACGATAAAGTAATTTTTCTAAAAATAATAGTTAATAATCCTTATAGTTTAGTAGACGGTTAAAGTATGACAGTAATTATTTTTTACGGTCATCAAATTAATTGAATTTGTATCTTATTGTTGTGGCGTAATTTTTTTTTAATTTAATTATAATAAATGAACTACAGTTGTATATTTATGTAGCTACATGAAACACAATTTAGAAAAGTATTATTTATATGTAATTCATATTTCAGAAATAATGTGATTTCATTCAAAATACCATATAATAACTTATTATTTAAAAAAACATCCTCCACATTTGTATCATCAAATTAAATCTACCTTAAAATGTTTTACTTCAAGACGTGTTGTGCTGTCATGGGTCTACTGTATAATAAATATAAGCACATATTTTTGTTTTGTTTTGCTAGCTTTCAATTTATCTTAAAAAAATATTTAGCATAATTTGCAAAAAATCGGATCTTATGCGTTCTTATAATATTGAATCAATTCGAAGAAATCAACATCGACATATTATATTATACACCCCATTATATATGATAATTCTATTTTTACATCATCTAAGTAATTGGGGTTGTAAAGCTGAGATAAAACTTTGATCCGTCTATTCTACTGCCCTATTAAAATAAAATTATGAAACAATTTTTAGAATTTCACAAATCATTAATATCATTGCGTGGTGAATTGTCTTCATCACACTCTATACTTATATAGAAGAATGATAAAAGTTTCAAACTTTCAGTTGTTGTTGCACTACACATTATTTTCAGATTCATTTATTTCTCTGTATTTTTGTCTTTCTTTTTGTTTACCATGTAGCATAAAGTATACAAAAAAAAAAGGATAAATTACATTCTCTTTGAAAAGTAATTGAAAATTATTCAACAAAATGAGTCTCAACCGAAAGAAAATGAGGAAAGTTTTATTTTTGGTGATCATCACATTTGAATTAACTTTATCTCTTTTGTTGTAGGGGTGTTAAATTAATTCTTTTATAATGTTGTGTAGGTACTAACGGATCCAAATTTTTATAGAATGGGCATAAATGGTTGATGGTCTCAATTCAAATATAATTGAAATTATTTATTAAACATATTTTAACAAATTTTAGTATTCCTATGCAGCATTTTAATAATTTTGTTCAGTGACAAAAATGACAAAAATTAGGATGTTGACTGAATATCTTAACCATTTTTTGGCGGTTTTTTAAAAATTAATACAATTTTGAACTTTCTTAATATTTAAAATTGTAAATAATTATTGAAAACTTTCACATTCATTGTTATATTTATCCTCTAAATATTTGCTCTTCACTTTTAACGCCCATACTTGTAATATGTTTTTAATTGAAAGTACTAAAAATATTTTTCAAATAGAAAAACCGTTTTAAAATTAATTTTCTTTTAATCAGTTATATTTATTTCTTCTTAAATTAAATTAAATCATTTACAAAATCTTTCAAAGTAACTTGTCTGAACAAATTTCATTTGATATATTTACAAAATTATTTTTAAATTTTAATTGTCTACAAATAAACCATTTTATATATAATGTGAATCATCAAAATGTTAACATCTGAATCCACAAATTGTCGTTTTTCAATTGGTTATTTATATGTATTTTATGATTTCATTCAGAGTTTTCTACATACCATACATATAATAAAATGAACTAGTCAGATTAGTCGATATTTACTCGTATATTTATGTACATAGTACTCAGAATGGAGAATATCTGTCGCGTACATCGTACAAGTATGGCTTATATCAACATCTGCTATTCAACATAAAAGTTACCAGTTATACATCGTACGCGAATTTTCGCAAAACGGAAATTGAATCCATTTAAATATAAAATAAATAATTTCAAGTGATGGGCCCTATATCATAAGAGAAAAAGTTTCGTTGAAATCGGATCTTTATTACATAGAGGGTATTTTTAGTAGAAAAAAAACCCAATTAGTACAATATATGTGCAAAGAACGTAAAAAATATGATTTTATATTAATCTAAATTTGTATGGGGAATAAAGAAAAATAAATCCAATAAATGTATCCGACGACTTTACTTAGAATTAGCTTTTTTGCATTATTATACTAAATCCTAGAAAAGAAACTTGCAGTTAGTTAAACTTATACCCACGATCTTATGGTATTCTTAACTTAACTAAATAAAATTTAGCCAAAGAAAAGAATTTTTTTAATTGAATACACATTAACTGGTAATCAGGTGGCTTTCTTGAATCCTTATTGATAATTTAATAAAAATTATTTTAATTAGGAATAATTCAAACAGAATTTTTATTTTTAACTACATTTATAAATTAAACAGAGTTTATTTACCCAACTGGCTTTTAATAAAAGTTAATAAGAACAATAAAAAAATGCAGTGCTAAGTATAAGAACTTTATGTGAAAAAAATATTGAACTTAATTTTAAATTAATAAATAGTATTATGTTAAAAGTATTAATTGTTTGATAATTATTATGAATTCCACATCACCAAAATCATCTTTGGCAAAGTTGGGATTGCATACAAAACAACGGCCTATTCGTATTATGGTCATTGGCCAGAGTGGTGTTGGTAAAACAGGTAAATTAATTTTGTAATATTTAAGATTATAAAATTTTATTCTCTATCATTTTTGTTACGTTAATTTTTCTGAAAAACCCTAGAAATTACATAAAATTGATTGAAACGTCATTTAGGCCGTGGAACTGTCATTATTTCAGCTCTTTAGCTTTAGCCAATTAACCGGAATCTTGATCACGAAAGAAAGAACGGACATACGTATAGAAAAGAAGTGATCGGAAATCCGTGACTCACCTTGGTCAATGGTCAACTATCCTAAGGTTCGTTGATCTTCTGGAATGGTAGACCGAAGGCATATTACTACACAAGGAATGTCTAATGGGGCTATCGGAGGGCTATTAAGCTTTTACTCATTGAACGATTGTTTTTGAAAAATATTTCATGCACCAAAAAAATTGAACGAATAACTATGGTCAATTAAGAAGGCAGCTTTACTAACTCAATTAATTAATTAAAAATATTCGGATCAGAATGAATTATTTATTAACATCAACATATAGTATTGGTATACAAAAATGTTTTGATAACTTAATTTGATAAGACTGTATTTGATATGACTGAAGTGAATGCCATGTTTTCTAATGATAATTTTTATTTTATTTATGTTTGTCACACATGACCAGCACATGTGTAAAAGGTCATTATATTATCAATAAGCGTTGTTAATAATGAACTGTTTTCTTCAATATTGTGATTTGCATAAAATAATAGTGTCTGGCTAAAGTTGCATAATGATTGTTGGGATTCACATACATATGTAGATAAATTACATAAATCACATGTATAATTTAAACAGTTCTGTAATTGTTTGATAATGATAAAGAGGAGGAAATTCTGAGTCAAAACATAATTAAGATGAGAAATATTTCGTCCTGTCTCTAGCAATACCGCTTATCTAACATTTTTAAAATTTTTCAGGAGAGACATAAAAACTATAATGATATCTGCACAAATACGGATTTCAAAAAAAATGTCAGATAGGCGGTATTGCTAGAGACAGGACGATTTCACCCCCATAATTGAATTCGGCACTGAACAATTTCTTTAAAAAAACTAAATTAGGATATTTGTTCAGACTGATAAGATTTTTAAAATTTGATTACATCTTAGAGGGATTTTTTTAAGATAACGTAAATATATTAAATTATTAGATACGTATATATCTCATCGGTTATGTTGGAAGAATTGATGAAAAGTGGGTGGTCTATAGGGTTAATAACTTACTTCTCTCAGGATAAAGGTATGCATAAAATGACAAAACTTTATTAATTGTAAGCAACCCAGTTTTCCAGTACCTGCGATTCGTCCAAGAAGTTAGGAGACACACCTTATATGAATACGAACCAGTAAAGAAGGAACAATTGGCTATACCCATTATAATTTAGCCGTACTTCTTGTTTATTATATAGTAAATCGAACCAAACATAGTCGGAATGTAGAAAAAATTAATATGAAAAACTTATAGAGATTAAAAAAAAATGAAGATAGATTTGTAGATTTTTTGTACAGGCAAAATAGACACGGACAAAGTCTTAGATAATAAAGAAGTACTTATAAGGGTATGTATAACTATTATAATCGCGGTAGCCAATTATTCCTTCGTTACTGGTATTATTTATCTATAAAATTATTTTTCGTCCTTTAAATTCAAGAAAATGAAACGATTTCTGAACATTTTAGGATCAAAATGAAAAAAATGGCGTAAAACATATGTATAAGGATTTCTACGTCATGAGTGGATTTACAAAACTTTGTTATTTTTTTATATGAATTTTTCTAGAAGAATATTTAACGCATAACATTCTACATATAGAAATTCCTAAATTGAATTATACAATACATACATACATATACATACATACGCGTACAGAGCTTAAATCCAAAATCAAAAAGGATAAAAGCAACGATTACCAATATCTACGTTCTTGGATATGCATATTTATATAAATAGGTACTTCTAAGCAAATACATATACATATATACATACATAGCCAAAGAAGAGTCAAAGTACCAGATTAATTGTTATTATTGAACAGCATGTTTGGAATCAACTTTTTGACAAGACTTTAAACATACAAAAAAGGGACTTTTAATATACCTATATATATTTTTTTGATAATGGAAAAATTGATAAAAATATACTTCGTTAGACAGTTCTGGGAATAAATGAAAGCCTCAGGAAGTAAAACAAATTGCGTATTTTTTTCTTTTGTCCCTGTCAACTCTGACTATATTACACACTGGATCGTCATTTATCTTAAAATGTCTTTATGAAAAACTAGACATTTATATTCAAAATGCGTATCACAATTTTGTACACTCTTCTATCATTTATACAAATAAACCAATCGTGAACACAAATGATAGTACCTATTAAAAAAAAATTATTTATATAATCGATTAAAATTAAGAATATACCTGTATGTTCGTATGTATGAACTGAATCGTGGAACTTTTTGGTCTATTAATGAAATTTTAATTTTTTATTAAGATGTCATTAATAGACCAAAAAGTTTCACATTCTACCGTTATGGCACCGCAATCAATTTTATGTGATTTTAATTATTTGTACACAATTTACTCAATATATTCATTTTTGTTGTAGAGACAAAGTCGTAACCAATTATTCATTCTTTTTTGGTTATTAACTACCAAATTATTACATAATATCCCTATTTACATATAACCTACGAAAAAGTTAAGGGTGATCGAACTTATTTCTGATGGTTGATGCGTTAAAGAATTCATTCAAATTATACATATGTACATATTTCATAAAAGAGATGATATATACAATACCTACTATATATTGCCTTACAACATCCTAAGATACCATAAGTACAAAAAAAACAAAATTATAAATACTTTTCGTTTGTGTTTTTCCACCCGAGCGTCCCTTATTCCACTTAAAGACAAAAGACTTTAATGGATTTCGAAAGTGGTGTACACGGCACGTGTAGTAAAACATAAAAGTATTGCTTCAAAAGTATTATTCAATTTAATTTCTAAAACAACAGTAAAAATACAAAAAGGAATTTATAAAATATAATCCTATTTAGAGTATTTGGAGGATTTTGAATTGTTTCCATTTACCTAAATTGTTGCTATAATAATAATGCTTTTCTAAGAATTTCTTCTATTTGACTAATTAAAAATTTCCAATTAAAGTCTATTGATTTGACGTAGATATTATTTCGAATATGAGATGAAATAACAATTATTAGATGAAATTTAATTTTCTTTAACACTAGAAAGACGAAATTTCGGAATTACCTGGAAAGACGAGAAGTGGTCAAATTGACTACTTTTTCTTTTGTGGAAAAATTAATGAAAATATTAAGTTAAATAAATTAAAGCAGTATTAGATAGTCGGAATGTAGTAAAAATGAATACTATATAACGACAATGATAAAGATAAAAAAATTAAGATAGACCGAAAAGTTCCACAACCTACCATTATGGCGCTTTATAAAGTTTTTAATCACATATGTTAGTATTTAATTTACTTACTCAATGTATGTACGTACATGTACAGATAAATGAGTACTCATACGGATATATTAAAATCGGCGTATAGTCAATTATTCATTCTTTACTAGTTCTTTATAATTTTATTCGATTTACGATTGGCTGAAAAAAACATATTACATATATTATAATATATTTACCTCGTATTTCTATAAAAAAAGAGAAGATGCCACCTACATATTATATATTTACATAAATGTATGTTTTATAGGATCAAAAAGAAATACTTCATGATCTGTGTAATTTAAATAAAAAAAAAAAGTTCCTTGCCGCTCATATTATGTACATATATCGTCAGTTGTCCTTTTTATCATATAAATTATTGAATTGATTGACATATTTGAATTGAAAATGATAAAGTCGAATTTTTTTATTTATGAATAAACTGTTTAGAAAATCGATTACTTTTAAGCTCTTTTAATAATGGATATTCAGGCTTTTCACATTTATGTTTAAGTATAGTACATATATTGTATAGAATATACTTTATTTAAAAATTTATACAATACTTAACTTATATTTTTGGGGAGAAAAGAATGTTGTTTTAATTTTTTAGCTACAGTCACTTGAAGGTTTATACTTACTTTCTATTAATGTGTTTTCTTAAAATTTTGCTGGTAAATAAAATATTGCCGAGGAATTTATGGATTAATTGAGTGAATTTTTATAGGGCTTTTAAATTTTATCACTCAGACATTATATCGAATTAAATTGTTGTACAAAAATTGCTGATTATGTAGTAATTGCATTTTCGCTTCAATTTTCCAAAAATTTTTGAGCCGTCCCTCGATTTGCACAGTACTCAATGTACACGGTTTACAAATTAAAAAAAAAATCTATGTTTTACTTCTGTTATTCTATATTGAACATAATCATTTCACAAACATATGGACATGTGTTGTGTGAAAATGTATATGAACACACCAGAGCTTTAACTTCGAGACTAAGCATTCAGTTAGAATCAATTTTGCACGGTTATTATGAACATATCTGTGACTTGAATCTATCCCTCTTATTTTATATGCATGCTGTGTTTCGTTTTACACGACTTCGATTTACACAATTTTTCGTGGAACGTATCTACCTAATCGTGGGATCAGTGTATAATCTGTAGAAAATTGAATAGCGACATATCAAATCAACATTTATTTCAAGAACCAATATATTTTTTTTTGTGGCTCAAATTTTCATTTTCTTTTAATGAATTTTTTCAAAAATATCATAATTATCAAGAATCCATCAAAAGTAGTTATTATGTGGAAAGGAAAATGTTATATATAGTATGTATAATATTTACTTATGTATTAGTTATATAGAAAATATGACACAGTTACTTAAATTATTTTTGAAAAGCGTAGTATTCGGTGTAAATATTTACGGTACTAAAAAGTTATCAACTACGTACTTCCATTTAGATTTATGATAAACAAAAACGTTTTATTTCTCATAATATTCTTATTACTTCATACAAACAAGGTACATTAAATTAGATTTTAGGTTGAAATTGTCTCAATAATAAGTTATTGCGTACAAATTTTAATTAAAATAAAATTGAGGAGAAACTCGATCTGAGAAAAAATATTATTGTTTTTGATATACGAATATGGTATAAAGATGAATCAAAATACATATTCATATTCATATAATATTGAATATTTTTAGTAATCTTATCTATAGGTGTAACATTATAAGGCAAAAAAAATATACCTACATTCATACATTTAAAATAAATTTCGATTTTCTTAAAGCTTCTTCTAATATAAATTTCAATATAAACGACAAAGAATCAGACATTTTTTCATGAAATTAAATTGTACCTTGAATGATTTTCACCTAAAAATTGTCTTTGTTATGCTATAAACGTGCAGACAGAACTTTCGCATTCATCAAATTAAAAATATATTTATTTTCTCAATTTTGAACAAAAGATGGAAAAAGGAAAAAGGAAAATGTTGGAATAAATAAAAAGCTAAATAACGCTATAAAAAGCTTTTCTAAGATTATTTACGATGTGCAGGCATTTCTTTGTTGACATATGTATGTATACAGATAATTATAAAAAAATACAAAATATATTATATAAACAAGGTCTATGAACTTTGAAAAATTGACAACTTAAAACTTATGTTACATGACATGGCATTTTTGTAATAATTCTATAATTTATAATAAAATAGAAAAGGTGCTACCACCATACATATATAAAATTGAGAATCAAGTGGAATCAAATTGGAGAAGGATTCGGTATAACCATGAAATCAAAGCGCTATATAACGAGCCGGACATTGTTAAGTACATCAAAATAAGTAGAGTCTACTTATTTACTAGACTGAAATGGCAGGACATGTAGTCAAGATGAATATTAACCGCTCAAGTAGCAATTTGTAGTTAGAAACCGGTAATGCAGCGGTTGTACAACTCTAGTTAAAAGTAGCAAGAAGTAAAAAAGACGTTAATAATACTTCTCACCAACTTTGCTATAACTGTATTTGGACGGTTTTTTTTATAAAAAACTATCTTAGTTTGATACAAATAACATTGATATCTCTATATTAAGTATAGTAAATAAATATTTGGTTAGAACATTTACAAGTCTGCACCTTAGACTATCACATTCATTAATAAAACCAGGAACAAGAAATTTAGTGACAGCTTTTTTTTTAAAAAAATATTTTACTCATGTAAATAAATATTTGGTTAGTTAGTTTCTAGTGAGGGCGGGCGCCCTAAAGCGCCCGAAAATCCCTAGGCCTCCGATGGGCCCATTAGATATCCCTCGTTTGGTGACTTGCCCCTAGACTACCATTCCAGGAGATCAATGAACCCCAGGATGGCTGACCAAGGTCCTATCACATTCATTAATTAAACCAAGAACAATAAATTTAGAGAAAGCTTTTTTTTTAAAAAAATATTTTACTCATGTACATTATGTATGTCTTTGAAAAATATGTCTTCATAAACAAAAATATTATTAAAAACAAATTATTTGATGGTGAATGAATGCAGACCAACATATTTAAAATGTAGGTATAGATATATATATATATAAAGAGGGTGAAAATGCTATGTCAACAAAAATGTGTAGGTACTGTAATTAAAAAACGGTTTAATGAACTCCTTTCAACCGGTTCTAAGAAGAAATGTCGTTTTTAAAGGTATAAAATCTTATAGAAAAATAGCTTTGAACTTATAAGATTGCCTATGTTTGAGAGAGGGTGAATTTAATATATCTAAACAGAAATGTAAACAATTTTTATTCCTGGAAAATTTTTGGCCGGATTTTCGACAAGAAGGCATATATTCAATTTCAATAAAAAATAAAGGATATTTTTGCTGATTCCTTTTTATGGATATGAATATAAGAAGAAAAAAAAATTAGTGAACTTGAAGGGTTCAATTAAAAGTCAAAAGAAAATAAAAGTTTCAAAGTTAAATTAATTTAAAAAAAGATCTCCATTTAAGTAAATATATAGGAAATTTATTTGAAAATAAAAAAAACCATTTCAAATAAAAAAGTTTTTCTACAGGTCTTTTTTAATGTAGACACAGTCAGAGTCAGAGATTTTTCATATTCGAAATTAAATTCTATAAATATGTACAATGTACCGTACCTACATATTAGTATGTACAACAATGTACATATATGGAGTACTGTCCTCATAACCAGAACTTTGGAATTCAAATAACTTAAATAAAATTTTATTTTTCTGACTTTTTTCTAAAGTAAAATATGAAAAATACACAAACAAAAAAATATTTATAATATAGAATAGAATAGACTATAGAGACATACCAGGAATTGGAATAGAATACGTACGTAGGTATAGAATAGATGTTGTCTTTGTTAACATAGTCATCTGATCGTATGATATAAATTTAAATACAGGAATAATTTAAGACTTTTATTACCTCCTTTAAATTTTACTTTTATACTGTATATGAATTATAAAAGGGAAGCTTTGATTTCATGTAGAAATTTTCAAGATTATTTTTCGCGTTTTTTTCACAATTCACTAATTTTGAAGCTAAATATATAAATATATAATTCAAAAGGAACATTCAGTTATTCATGTCCAAAAAAAAAAAATTTCTAAATGAAATTTCAAAAATTCAATTTCAGCAATACCTTCATTTTATATGAAGAGAGGTAATTTTGATTGGCATAACACATAATTCATTCCCCACACAACTTGGCACCATAATGTTTGCTTGTGATTCCATTGAAAATATTTTACCAGCTACCATCATCCATAAGTATATCTAATTATTCAATATGAACTATGTAGGTCTATTTACTAGTGCAACCGTATCTGTCTGGCCTAGTGTATTTTACAGTAGTAAATCCAAATGAAATCATTTTTATTACCTTATGATTTTATACTGAACTTTGGCCATTTTAAATTAATTGTATCCTTTTTTTTTTTCATTTTTTAGCTATGGTCGTCCGATTCATTACACGCCGCTTCATTGGTGAGTACGATCCTAATTTGGAGAAAATCTACACATACAATACGATCATTGACAATGAAATTGTTTTGTTTGAAATTCTCGATGCGGCCGGTCAATTAAATGTGAGTAAAATTATAAATTTCATTTGTCAACAACATTTTATACTCTTCCGTATTATAGGAGAGTGACAATGCAACTTTGGAATCAAACATTCGATGGGCTGATGTATTTATCCTTATGTACTCAGTGACAGATAAATGTAGCTTCGATGATTGCAATCGATTAAAATTTCTGATAAACTACAATAAACGAAGGCGCAAGATTGGCTCCAATAGTAAAGTAAGAATATATTGGGGTTCTAGGTGGTTTGTGTTTGTTGGGTTATTTGAGTTAATCAAATAGTTGTGGTCATAGTATTAAAAAGATGTATAAATTTCTAATTACAAATTTCTATACATTTGTTATCCTTTTCGTATCCTTTTAGTATGTATTTTTAATTTTCAGTTTTTTTACACACATTTATTTTCTCTTCAAATTATTACGATGGAAACATGTACGCAGCTAATTAAGGACTTATTGCATTTTAATCGAAACCTTCACATCGCATTGATTTATAATACCATAAAATATAACTAACTATTCGCGCACTATCCGCGGATACCAAAACAAAAAACTAAACTATCCGGATAATATAAGATAATACAACTACAAATGCTTTTTTTTCTGAAATATTTCGGAGCAATACTAAATATGTGTTCTTATGGGGTTATTTTATGTATCAGTCAAACTGAATTGGACGTAATCGTATTAGTTTAGTTTAGTTATAGTTTAGTTAAAAAAAAGAATATTTAAATTATCTAACTTTCAGTCTGCAAACTCTATCGTTACCTGTTCCAAATCAACAAAGAAAATAAATAATTTTACATTTACGTAAATCTTAATTCTTTAATTTAATTTAATTATTTCAGGACACTATATTGGACGTGCCCGTTATACTTGTTG
This sequence comes from Platyura marginata, assembly GCA_026745375.1. Taxonomy (NCBI): domain Eukaryota; kingdom Metazoa; phylum Arthropoda; class Insecta; order Diptera; family Keroplatidae; genus Platyura; species Platyura marginata. The sequence goes on along the minus strand of JANSTT010007869.1, from coordinate 3,391 downwards.
GAAACAAAACCGATCAGTATGGCGATCGAATGGTCCAGCTTGAAGATGGCCAAAAACGTTTTAGGGAAATTTCATGTGCTTGTTTTCATGAGATATCAGTGCGTGAGAGTTTGGACCAAGTAACATTTCTATGGAAATTCATAAATAACAAAAATTGTCTTTAAAACTTATTTTCATGTAGGTATGGAGCGTATTTAGAGACGTATGCCGATTTTGGCATGTTTTCAATAAATTCCCAAAACTCAAACGTTCAACTAGCGATGTACAAACCGGCTTTGAACCAATTTTGAGTCCAGAGTCAATTAGCTATTATTTTGATGGATTTTTACGAATGGAAAAGCGTCGTTCATTTTTAGTATTAGGCGGTAATTGTACTAAACGAAGTCCTGATGAATCTGAAGAATCGATTAATGGCAATGGATCGTCTGATTCAAAAACGCACCTAGAAACCATTCCATTTCGTGAACGGGCATCAACGGATGGTACAATATGTTCTCGGCCAAAACGTTGGCAATATCCACCGCCCGGATCTCTATTATCCCATTCGACACGCGTTGAGAGGCGAATGAGTATATCGATGAGAGGAAGCAATGCTAGCTATTGAGTATTAGATAGAAATAAAATTTATTCATGTTGTATCTCATAGATAATATAATTTAAAGTCTAAAAATCCATTTGGTATTTATTAAATGTCTTGAATAGTTAGTAATTTTTATATTATAAATAAATGTTTTTTTGGTCAAATATATGTTTTTAAAATTATTGTTTAATTTAATAATATATGCTTAAAAATGTATGTCAAAACTCCTAACGCTGTCTCTGGTTTATTGAACGATGCAAAACCATTGTAGTAGCTATATATGCACCTATCACATATTATTAGATGCAAACATACGTACATACTTATTGAAATCATTTAGCATTTTAATTAATTTGCTATATTCACGTAGGTAATTCGTACATTTCACTTTTTAGTGACGTTTTTATATTGACATCAATGAGGGTCAACGGTGTCTTCTACGTTTAAATCATGGATTAAAAATTAAGTTAATCTATAGCACTGATTTTCGATTGATTTGTTGATACATATATAATTTAGTATAATGTTTGCAATTGTTAAGGTGTAGTTAGTTAAAGTAGTTGTTTAAAATGAAGTCAATATTAAGTATAAGTATGTGAATAATCTTTGCAATAAGATGGGGAATGAAAATATAATAATTTTGAAAAAAAAATTGATGCAAATATTTTGTGTTTTAATTGAGTTGTAGTTTTTTTTTTTAAATGTATTAACGGATACATTATATCTATAACGGACAATAATGGAGCGACGGAGCAAATTTCATTGTTTTGGTTTATTTTTTCTTTTTTCAATGAATTGGTTTGTATGTAAATAACATATATATGAATTTTTCATTTCTCTTTAACGGATACCCCTCATGAGCGAACAAATTTTCAGTTATCGAAGGTGTCCCACCAAGGGAAGAAGCACAATTCAAATTAATTTAACAATTTAAAAATAATAATATTATTCATAAAGAAAAATTAAATTCAAAAATAAATATAGGTTGGTTGGTTTTTCTGTTCTCTCTCCGTGGTTTTTATTCTCATCGTAACGTATAAAAATCTCGTCAACTCACTTGTGTATTACTTGTGTATTATATATATGCAGATGCACATATATGATGTCCATGTCCACTGGAGTGTACTTAGTTTTACTGAATGTGTACCCTAGATAGGTGGCAATTAAAAAACTACATTCCATATATTTTTTAAAAATCATAAAATCTTATTAAATAAAAATGAACTTTCAAATTCCTTCTTCTTTCTTTTTTTTTTACTCTCAGTTATATTGACATGTTCGTTAGATTGAATTTCGGTAGGATTTCGCACGTTTTCTAAAGCACTGATCGTGACTATACTAATAATTCTAATTGAGATAACATTTATTTATGTTTTTTTTAAACAAATAACGATTGTGAATTAAAACAAACTAAATGCGTCTTTAATCAAACTTATATAAGGTATTTGGGTATATTATTTTGCTCTAATAAATTGTATGACGTCCAAATAATTCAAGGTCACATTCTAGTTCAATCTAACTTTTACTAGAAACACAAGCTTTTCACAAATTTATTCAAAATTTTTGCGATTTCAATTCAGTTTTGTCTAACAAGTCAATCAACACGTTAATCGTATATAATAAATTATTACGAAATAATTAAAAATTTTATTTTCGCATGAAGTCAAAAGGTATATCCATAATGAATTTAGTATACAATTTAATAATTATCAATTTATTAGTCATATAATTCAATATATAAATTTTGGGGGTATGTGCTGATTATAAGATTTATTTTTGCTTCACGTGCTTTTTGAAAATAATTTAGTTTAAAAATTTTTCATTCAAGATTTATTTAGTAAATTAACATTTTCTTTAAAAAAATAAATATAAATAAAATAAAAATAAAATGTAAAGTGATTTAAACTACCCAGAGACCTGCACATCTCAGTTTTTCTGAAGGAAACAATTACAAAGATTTAATAAATAAAATTGTTCGGTGAATATGTTTAGATTTAAAACAAAATTGTAAATTGTGACCGTGTAGTTGTAGGTAATAATTGGTACAACAAATTTAATCTTTAATTTCCATTATTAATTTTCTTCGAATCTGGAGTAATATTAATATGAATTTTTCTTTTTTGTTCAAATGGTTCTAGATTGGAATGACTTGCTAATTTCACTTAAAACTACCGTCTTTTTTTCTTCCTTTTCTTACCTTCTTTTTCTTATTTTTCCTTATTTCTTTATCCTTCTGTCTTTTCATTTTTTCATATCTTTGTTTCTGTATAATAATAATCAAAATTCTGCTAGTTGTGTTCATTGTTCATTCTGCCTTACCTCTAATGTAAATTGTTGCCTCTAGTTGTTTTTACTTTTAATACAATTATCGGCGAATCACCTTGGGTTCACAATACAAAAATTCCTGTATATAGTGACCACATGTGTATTGTGACCAGTGACCAGTGATAAATTGTCAGAAGTGTTAACACATGTAACCGAAATAATCAAAAAAGAAGAATAAATATTGAAGCAAATCGAGATCTTAGTGTATGTACTTATTTGTAAATAAACTGCCATTTTGGTTTAAAAGTACTTTTTTCGCTTCACACCACCTTAATTTTTCTTATATTGGGACCGATGTTAAAAAAAATTATTTTTAAAAAAAGCACTATCGATATTACAAAATATTAAAATTGTGGTATATGTAATGAGGAACACCAATTTTCAAATTTCATATCAAAAAATCATTATAATTATGGGCAATAATCTTTTGTTACAAATATTATAAGCAAAGCAAAGTAAATATTCGTAATTATATAATTACAATGT